>JASAOG010000374.1:0-146010 GCA_030265305.1 Biomphalaria pfeifferi
AAGCAGAGAAACTAGATCCGATAGAACAACGTAAGGGAACTGACCAGGGTCCAGGAACCCTTCGCTTTCCTTGTAAGGCGAACCAACCGACAATGGCAATGCCTATATATCAAAGCAACTAATTTAGTGACCTTCAAATCGCGGTTTTATAGCAGGTCAAGGCTTTGACGCTCTCTGTCTGTCTGTCAGTCTGTCCGTCTCTTCCTATTATCTTCCAGCAATGTCGTAAATTAATCATTACGGAACAGGATCGAAGAAAAGGACAAAGCACTATTTATAAACCAAATAAACAATGAAAGAAAAACAACGCGAAGACAGAAAGCAATGACTGAGAGCTCAGTGACATCAGATGAGACAGCACTGGGCCGGAGGTTTTCTTGAAGGATAAAAAGTTATTGCCAGGAAAAGTCTGGGGATATTGACACTCATCTGCCCCTTTCGTTGTTATTACATGACGACTTTCATAGGACAACAGACATCAAAGCAGATCCCTTTCTGAAGGAGTCCTCTGGGCAGTAACCCCCGCCTGCCCTACCCTACATCAAGGCCCTGTTGACAAGCAAACAAGATTATAGCATTTCTTAAAGAAACAAATGTGTGACAGACCCGAAATAGATGTATTCCGTAACTCCTTCAAGCCTGATCGACGATACCATCGTTGATTTGACCTCATTAAATTTATTTAATGTTTCCTTTTGTTAAGCTTTACGTTATATTTTATATTGTTATAACCCTAGTGGTAGACTGAAAGGGTTAATGTGTGTGCGGCCTACTGACACACATGATTCAGGCCGATCACACAGATCAAGGGCTGTTGAACAAGGGACATTACTGCTAATGCACGCGTGATGACCAATGTTATGGTCATGTGACCAAAAAGCCTTTACAGACGAGAGACTGTGTTAGAAAAAACAGTAGAGTCCAGGACAGCAAGCAGTAAGGAGGACTGTGCGCTACAAAGTGAGTCCTTGAAAATGTAGCTGTACGTGTCTAGAAGTAGACAGAGAGACTTGAAGTGTTCAGTAGGCAGTTCTGTTGTTTTGCAAAGCATTAGAAGTTAGTGTGGCCAGTTGTGTTGTATTGGGTGTTGTTGATGTATTTGTAATTAAACCGCCACATTATTTATTGAAGCTCTTGTTGTCAAGTTCTTGTGTTAGATGTGCTGTTGTGTTGTTTAGCAGTGTTTACAGAAGGCCTGGTTGAGAAGAACGTAACAATATTAAAAATCAACAACATGCATTGCCCTTTAAATCTAGACCAAATAAAACATTTTCGGACAACAAACGAAAACGTTATTGAAGCTGAATAATAAAATGGGTGGTGAAATACTGACTAGCAAAATGAATTATTCCGTCGGAACGTGGAAAATAAGATTTATTCCGCATGATCTTGATCTTCCTCCATGGAAGAAACATTGATAAGAGTAACATCAGCTTCCCAGTAAAATTAAAACTGTATCCTTTGCTAATGGTCTCCGTTGGCTTAAATGGTTGTGAAAAATTGGACACTGAACAATGATGCTGAAAGAACAATGCAAGCCCTAGAGAGTAAATGCTACCGAAAAATGCTGGGTTTCAGATACCAGGAAAAAAAACTTAAGTTGGTACTTTTACAAGTCAATACTTTGAATGCAAAAAAGGAGAAACTCCTCGATACTGTGACGAGACGAAAGCTGAGCTGGTTTGGTCATATTGTAAGACATGACTCACTATCAAGTTATTTCTTCAAGGTACAGTGGGGGGGGGGGGGGGGGTGGAGGGGCGAGCACGAAGAAAGGTCCGTCCAAAGAAAAGCTAGTTGGATAACCTAAAAGAACGGACCGGCCTCTCCCTTGATATCCTACTCCAAACAGCAGTTGACCAGGAAAAGTGGACCGAGTTAGTTATGTGAACTGTCACAGTACCCCTACAACGAAAGTCAAGGGACAGTAAGGTATTTTAAATAGCATATACAACAATGGTTTAAGCCCTTCCACTTGTAGCCTAAAATAAATGTATTTTTGAATTGGCAGCAGTGATCTTTCAATAAGACGTCTTTTAATTGTGTCGTCTCTTTCATAATCTCTCACATTCTTCCTTATTTTTATTTGTCACTGTTATGTCGCCCAGACATTTCCCCATATCACTTTCCTTTCTTTGTATCTCTTAAATTATTGCATTGCTTTATTAAACAAAGAACATATTACTGCGATTAAATTTAAAGAAGTTAAATCATATAGGATGCTATCACTTTTTTGTTATCTCAAAATAGTCTTGGGACATTTGCTTGATTTTTTGCTTGGTCTTCGTAATAAGGAGCGATGGCCAAACTACGACCTGTGGTTTATTTCTGGTCCATGACGCGGTGATAGAAACTTCCACTCCACAGTGCATAATGAAGCCGCAGCAGGGCCGGCTTTAGATCATTGGAGGCCGTAGGTGAAGTGAATTTGGTGAAATAGAAAAATAAAAATATAAATAAACAACGACAAACTAAAATTACACAATTTATTAACAACCGAGTGTACTCTAACATAACATTAAGGAAACAATTCGCTTTTTTCTTTTTTTATGAAAATTGTCATGTCACCAATCGGAGGCCTTAGATGGTTGCCTAGTTTGCCTATGCTTAATGCCGGCCCTGCCGCATAGGATAAGCTCCAAAGAATTCGACGATTTCGGTGATGGGGGCCCATGCCACATGTGTCTGAAATATATGGCCCCTAGAAAGTTGGGCACCGCTGTGGCGAGAAAGGGGGTGAAAAAAAAAGGAAATCTGACCAACGGACTCCACATTTCTCGCTCCTTAACATTACGCCCAGCCCTTGAAGCTGACACCGGTAAGTTGTAAGAGTTTGTGCTAGTTACGTCCCTTTGTTCCTGAATATTTTCTCCCCTAACAAAATGTGTTTTCTGTGCGTTTGTGTCTGTCATTCAAAGAAGTTTTTTTTTTTTTTTTTTTTTTTTTTTTTGCTGCTCTGTCATTTATATTACATATAATAATAGCTGTCACTCAAACAGCTGACATGGGGGCTTCCGTCAGTTTCTTTCTAGTCTTCGTTTTCATTAGACCAAGACAGGTTCTTTCCTCTCTCTCTCTCTCTCTCTCTCTGTGTATGTGTGCCTCTCTACCTCTCTCCATTTCTATCTTAACCTCTCTCTTTCTTTTCCTGTTTCTACTTACTCTTTAATATCTCTTCCTGTTTCTTCCCCTCTCTCCTTTCTCTCTCTCTTTCACTCTTTCTCTTCTCTTTCTCTCGCTTTACCTCTCTCTTTCTCTACCTCCAATCTCTCAATGTTTTTGTTTATTACCTCTGTTTGTGATGACAGTTTCTTTTTATTTTTTATTTCTGTACTTTGTATTTTTATTTGCTCCGGACAATGCGTGTGACCGGGTGACGGAGGGTTCTCTACATCTGTCTGACTTAATGCTTCTCTTTCTCTCTTTTCTGATCCCCGGTCTCTTTTTCTATTTCAGTTTCATTCTATCTTTCACTCTCTCTCTCTCTGCGAATTTTTCTCTCTTTTCTCTTCCTTTGTCTCTCTCTTTTCCTTTGACTACTTCTCATATTCTTTCTTTTTCCCTTTCAATGTCTATCTTTAACTCACTGTCTCTTTCTTTCCTTCATTTCATCTTTCTCAGTCTTTCTCTATCTTTCTTTTTTTTTTTTGTTTATATATCTCTCTATTAATTTTACTCTCTTCCTCTGATGGGTCACTCTTTTTCTCTCTCTTTTCTCTCTTTCTTTCACTCTTTTCTCTCTTTCTTTCTTTTATCTCACTTTCTCTTTCTCTATTTCTCGCTGTCTCTCTCTTCTCTTTCTTTCTTTCTCTCTCTCTCTCACATATCTTTCTCGATCTATTTCTTTCTCTCAATTTATCTTTCTTTCTCTCTATCACTCTCTTTTTCTCTTTCTTTTCTTTCACGTTCTCTCTCTCTCTCTCTCTCTCTCTCTCTCTTTCTCATTTTAGTTATCTCGAACCCAACCCTATCACTCCTTCCCCTTGAGTCTGACCTCTTGGGCAACATTCGCGTCCACTTTGCCGCATGGCCATTGTAATACTAATACCAATTGCTCACACTTTGGACCATACACGCGACATCTTAGAAACATAAGTACTCACAGTCGCCTCTTCAAACACACGCACACACACTTAGCAGTGTAGCCACTTCTGTACTACATGTATGAAACTCACTGGCACTAAATTTGTAACACGAAACAGAGCCCCCCCCCCACACACACACACTGCCCCTCCTTTTCCCCTCATTCCTGCCCGCTCCCCAATTACTGTACCTTTCTCCTACAGCCAACACACGTCTGCGACGCCGCGGGATTAATTCCACTTCCACAAGGGGAAAAAAAAGGGAAAAAAAAATGGCGCCATTTAGATATGATTGACAGGTAGTCAAAAATTAGAGAGGATTGGGAGAGGGGAGGAGGTAGGAGCGAGGTGCACTAATTATAAATAGATTTGCTCTCTCGGTGGGAGCAAGTCTCTCGTCTGTTCGTGCTAACTCGCGCTTCCGTTAGATTGCTCTCCCCTGCCTGTGACCAAACTGCAAGAGTTACGTGTAAAAACACAAAGGATTCTCAAAGTCTTGTTATGTGGCATTGCATTTTATAGGCACAAAGCAAGAACCTCGGGGGTTCTGTGTTAGAAATTCATCTGTTATCTAAATAATCTACAATGTTACAATAATTAATAGATATGTTCTCACTAGTTGTTTCTGACTTTACTGTTTCACTGTTACTTACTGGCATCACTGTTTCACTATTACTTCCTGACTTCACTATTTCACTATTACTTTCTGACTTCACGGTTTCACTGTTACTTTCTGACTTCACGGTTTCACTATTACTTTCTGACTTCACAGTTTTATTTGATCTCAAAGAAAGTAGCAAAAATTGTGAATGCACAATCTCTTGGCTTGTTAAAAAGAAGTAATAATTAAAAAATAAAGTGCCGTAATTATACGGCTAACTAATGACTGACGCAGTAGCGAACCGAGGGCGCCAGGTGCCCAATGCTCGTCACTGCCACGTAATCTTGCTATTCATGTGGAGTCTAAATTACTAATCAGCGTTGATATAGAATCTAGATAATGTTAAAGATAGGTTGGAATTTAGTTATTTAATCACACATTATCATAGAGTGTTCAGCCCTGATCTCCAAGAGACAGCCACTGTCCATTTGACCTATTGTCCTTTATTAAGTGACTATTCACCATGCTATGTGGAAATAAAAAAGATCATTTGTACATGTATGTATCAATAAAAATGAATAACCGATTGGTATCAAATCATCAGTGATAGATCTGTACACTGTTATTCATTATAATATGCACAACTGTGATTAGTTTTATCTGATTTAAAAAAAATTCGTAACCTCTTCCCTCCCCCCCCCCCCCCCCCCCCCCCCCCCCCAGGTGTTAAGAGAACATCTCGTGTTCCAGAACGCCGCAGGAGAAGGTCCCGAGTGATGACGAGTTTGACGGCCTGGTCTGTTCGCGAAGGCATTAGCGAGCATTGCGATGGCTGAGTCCCCCAAGGGGAAGGGAAGAAAGTAGATCTAGAAGGAGGGGGAAAAACCTGCCAGGGGAGGCGAGATGCGCGAGGATGGATGTGGTTGTTAAGTCGGCACTAGGGCATGTCGAGGTGATGTCTTCCTTTACAAGCTGCATGTCGCCTTGTACTACAGAGAGTTGGGGGTTTAAACTTTTAGTTAATCTTACCAATATAATTATGAGATGTGACCTTTTGACCCCATCACAAGACTTGTGGTATTCAATGTAGTTAATGTATAGTGTTTGTAGATTCAGAATTGAATTAAAAATTCTATAATTATTTGTATTGGGAGTTCCCATAATTGATTTGGTTGTTTCCCTACATGTTTTGCTTCATTTTCCTCAAAACATTTAGAAATGCGGGAGCCAACACGATGCCTACATCTTTTAAAATTCTATACTCTCTCTCCCTCCCTTTCTCTCTCCCTCCCTTTCTCTCTCTCTCTCTTTTTTCTTTATCTTTCTCTATTTCTCTTTATATCTTTCCCTCTTTCCCTCTCTTCCTTCCTCTCTTTGACATAGATCTAAATTCAATCCGGTAGATCAGTTATTCCCAAAGTAAGGACCCCAGGCCGCGGGTCTCATCAGCATAGTATATTATATTTTTTTTTTATAGATGCGATAAAGTGATGCAAGTTGAACTAGTGTGATTATTCAGGCTGCATTTATTTAAAAAAATTATTTGAAATTTCTATTCTTCGAAATTTCTTTTCTTCGAAGTGTTCTGTGAGTCATTTCAAGCTGCTTTGCATGAGGGCTGGAAATCCACTAATCGCCATTTTTGATAATGTAAAACTATGTACATGATTCATCTCGTTACTTAATGTAACATGCTCTATATACCATCAATATATCTTCCAAAGTCAAACTGCTTGGATAACTTGTAGAACTGGATATAACATGCTCCTAATTGTTTTATAATATTCCTAATTTAACTTTTTTTTTACCTATTTCATCTATAATATTCAAGTTGTTAGCTAATACTATCTCCTTCCAAAATATTCCGAGCCTGATAATTCTGAAACTACGTAAGCCTTTCCCTGTTTCACCCTCCTCTCTGGTTTCGCTCATTTAATGACCTGGACATACGCTGGCCCAACTCTCCTGTCTCTGTTATCTGATCGCATGTAGATACCTGGGATATATAGACCTAGACGTACCTCACTCTGGTCTACATTTAGGAAGTCAAGTCTTGCTCATGAGGATTGCGTCCTCTGCTTTTAAATGGTGAAGTCTCTGTTATAGTGTTGTTGTTTTTTATCATTGGAGGGTAGTGGTGGCAAGCTGAGGGCGGGTGGGAGCGTTGACACTTAATGCAGGGGCGGAGACACGATACGCCTCATTATAAATGACAGGTACATCTTTCACCAACCCTCCTTTATGCTCCTTTTTATTATTATTTTTTTTGAAACCGTTGGCCTGGTATCCTTGAAGGCAGACGAGACGTTTTATCGCCTTGGCAGATCGTCGTGTTCTGACACCAGATTAGCGGGAGATATATCAACCGGGGAGGGGAGAGACGTTACAAGGCGAGAGGGGCTACAATTCTTTTGCTAATGAGGTGATTTACCTAAAGTTACGAAATGATATATCATTTGTTGACCAACGCTGAAATTGTATAACTCGAACGATTGTTCAATAGGGTAGAAGTGAACGTTTTACATAATGATTCTTTCTTTCGTTCTCTCTCTTTCTCTCCATCTCTCTTTCTCTTTGCATATGTTTCAGTGTTTGGTTAGAGCAGGGCCGGCCTTAGGCCACTGCAACCTTTGCCGCCGCAGTGGGGCCTGTACTTTCATAGGCCCGCGGTGATTCTAGGAGTAAATTTTTAACAGGGTTTCTGATGTCTTCTGATTTTCAAGGGCCTCCTGGAAATCTCCTGAAATTGCAAAATATACGAAAACGTCATGGAGTTCTGAAATTATTAAAAATCTGAAAATTGACAAAATTGTCATTTTGGGGTGTCAATCGTACGCGCGATAAAAAATAAAAACGGCAATGTCATCTTTCATTTCATTTCATAAAAATTTATTGCAAAGACGAATATTTTTCTAATACAGAATCTTATATTTTGACATTATGCTTCACCCTAGTCAGACTGGTCCCCGCGCAATCCGTTTCGCATAGGGTACAGCAATTGTTAGGGCCGCCCTGGGTTAGAGTATTTGTTCTTCTCTGACTTTCTAACCTCCTTATAATTAATGAAAATAGAAATTTTAAAAAGTTAGCATGTTTTTTTTTTAACGTTTACATTTTAACCCGTATTTCAGACACTATAAATAGTTTTAATGATAAATATTTATTTTTTAAAAACTTTGTCGTTTTTTAGCGGCCCCAGAAAATGGAAAAGACGCTATTAGTTTTGTGTGAAATGTCTGTCCGTCTGTCCGTTCAATTTAGATCTCGTAAACTAGAAAAGATAGTGAAAATCCGACATTTTAGTCCATTCAAATTTCTGAAGCAACTGCTACTTTTTTCTTTTCTAAACGCGAAAAAATCTAATTTTTAAAATCACTTATGCAAGCAGTTTTTTCATATAAAAATACACCACTATTACAACTATTCACTTTTTATAGTTATCTTAGATGAATTACAGAAATGGAAATTGATAAGAGACATTCCACCCAGAAAAACGTCAGTTGTTAAGAGTAACAAAAAAACTAAAACAAATTAATTCCATTTATTTTATTCATGATAAACTAATAACACAGACTACAAACTAAAAATACCTAGGTGTTATAATAAATGAAAAACTGTCATGGAATCCACATATTGATGAAACTATAAAAAAAAATCATACAAAGCATTAGGGTTTATTTTTTAAAAATTCTATAAATCAAATAAGAACATAAAACTAAAATGTTATCTAACCTTGGTTAGGCCAATAATAGAATATGCATCCTCTGTTTGGGACCCTTCAACTCAAGAAAACATTAAGAAACTGGAACAGACACAAAATAGAGAAGTGAGATTCATAACAAACGAATATTCACATTTGACTAGAGTAACACCTTTAGTAAAATCACTAAACTTAGAAAGCCTTCAGGACAGAAGACTCAAAAGTAAAGTAGCAATTACACATAAGACACTGAACCATAATCTTCAAATACAAAGACAAAATTTAATAAAATACTCAGAAAGACACAAAGATAAAGGTATATTTCTCGTCCCATATGCTAGGACACATTTGTAAAAAATACTCCTTCTTCCCTAGTGCTAGTAGAGCGTGAAATGGGTTGCCTGGGCTAGCTAGGAAAACCAGTGACTTGGCAGAATTTAAGTCATTGGTTAGTATGCATGACTGAATGCATGACGCGTAGGACGTAATCATCTTCTTTTTTGAAGTAACATCTGTATTAGGGTTAGTGTTAGATAAGATAAGACATAGTAACAAACACTGGAGGCTCTTTAGTAGGGGAGATGGCCTTTTGCAATATTTTTTATTTTGTTTATGCAAATGGTTTTTTATTTTTTGTCAAAACATTTTTTTTTATATATTTGTATTGCTCAATTAAGTAAGTTCTGTCATTCTTACTACTACATTTACACAAAAAAATGTTTTCTTTTTTTTTAAGAGAAAAATTCTATTTAGTGTGCATATAAGCTGGACATAATTTAAAACAACAATTAATAAGCAATTTTTCATATTATTGCGTGTACTGCCTTGCTGTGATGTAGGAATGGAACACTTAACTAAACGAAATCTTTTTTTTTTTTTTGAGGAATTAGAGATTGACCATTAACAAAGCAATTAGATAATTAGATATTCATTGTAAGACATCAGTTAGGCCAGGTTCACATTTAAATTCACATTCACTTTCACCTATCCTTTGGTATGCTGGACCGCTGGGGCACCACACAATATCTGTCAACCTTCTTTCTCCATTCTTCTCTATCATTTTTCTTTGATCGAATTTAATTCTGATGTTCTTTTTGAAAATATTGAAACCAGCCTTTTTACCTGCCTGGATGGACCACTTCGGTGGCTGATTTTAAGTTTGTGTTTCCACACAAACAATCTTCGTAAGCTTGTTTTTTCTAAGTGCAAAGCATCGGACACGGTGTTTCTGCTGTGCTTCATTCCAATAGTATCCTGTTCTCCTCTGATATTCTCTCTTGCTCCATTCTGGTTCTGTAGACTAGGACGTATGTGCCCTGTAGACTAGGATGTATGTGTCCTGTAGACTAGGACGTATATGTCCTGTATACTAGGACGTATGTGTCCTGTAGACTAGGACGTGTGTGTCCTGTAGACTACCACGTATGTGCTATCCAGACTCGTATTCCTAAGGGCTAGAATTAGGAAGTGATAAAAAAATTATTTGTTTTGTGAAATCGTTTAAAAAAAGACTCTTGAAGTTTATTATTTCAATTGGACTCAAAAGCGTTCTTCCTAATAGATAGATAAGCTAAGATAAAATAATTTGTATTTGGTCCAATCAATGGAAATTCAGTTTGACTACAGTTGACCACCTGTAACAATAACAATAAGGATGCCCATACGAACAACATTCACACACGAAATACATTCATATAATAATGTCTGCTATTGTCACTTATTTTCAATATTTTTATTACCTATATATTTTAACTGGTCTAAGGTCAGTCCTTGACGTATATGATTTGAACCAGGTACGACGTATCCCTGTGCTCTGCTATCAGGTGCCCTCATATTGCTCTTTCTCTCTGAAGAGACAGAAAGAAAACATTTGAGAAACATTGTAGGAAGGAAACATTTTTTTTTCCATTCTCTTTATTCTCCCCCCCCCTTTTTGTTTTTTTCCTTCCCCATTTCTCCTCCCCCAGAACCAAGAACGTACACTTTGTGTCTTTTATGACCTTCGTTGACACGGGCAGGAAAGGGGGGGGGGGGGGTGTGCCATGAAAACTGATACGATATCTGTGAGGTAAGACTGGCCTCCCCCTCCCCCGTCTTCACCCCTGCCTTAGTTACTGGTCCCCTCAACCTTTCTCTCTTCCTCCTTCTCTCCATCACTCTCTTCTCCTTCGCTCTTTTGTTGTTTTTTTTAATCACAAGTTTCTGTGTCTCTAATTAAAAGTTGTTTCTTTACGTATCGTAGAAAAACACAATTAGCGTAAAAAAAAGAAGAAAGTAATCGAACCAAAAAATTAGTCAGGTTGCTCCGAACAGGAATATTTGGTGTCCGGTGGTGGAGGTTTGGATGGCCTGGTGAAAGGGACCTTAAGACATTACGAGATTGTGATAGAAGGAAGTTGAGACACTCAGAGAAATTGGAAGGGATTGAGAGAACGAGAGGCTAGAATCTGCTGTTGACACGGGAACTGCGCTAGTTGATATTAATTTTATGGTCGCGTTGTTCTAGAAAGTGTAAGCAAAACTGGAAAGGGGGGAGGGAGGTTTAGGGTATGGTTGGTGTTCGACAACATCTTTTTCAAAGCTTACATCAGCTCACTCTGTCTGTCTGTCTGTCTGTCTGTATGGTAAAACGTTTGTACACGTTATTTCTTCCACACCCAATCTCGGAATAAGCAGAATTATTTCTTCTAAGAAAATCGTTATAGCTGATTACGAGAACCGTGTCCACCCACACAGTTTTCTTTTTTTTTTTTTTTTAACCGAATAAGAATTTGTAAGCTGGACAGAGAAATTGTAAAAAAAAATGTTTTAGATGCGAATTTTTGAACGCAAACTCATTGGACTTGGTCTTACTGAGTTTTTACATCTTTTTTATGTCAAGAATGGTCAGGTAGTGATGGAAAGACCTGGCTATCCTCTAGAAAGACATAACTAGCCCCTAGAGAGACCTGATTAGTCTTCAGAGAGATCTGACTATCCTTAAGAGAGACCTGAAAAGCCTTCAGAGAGACCGGACTATCCTTTTGAGAGGCCTGACGCCTTCAGAGACATCTGACTATCCTTCAGAGAGACCTGACTAGACTTCAGAGAGATCTGACTATCCTTCAGAGAGACCTGAAGAGACCTCAGAGAGATCTGACTATACTTCAGTGAGATTTGACTAGCTTCAGAAAGATCTGACTAGACTTCACAGTGACATGACTAGCCTTCGATCCTAGTTCTATCTAATTTAAAATAAAGTCTGATCGTTGTAAAACCAGGACAATTAGTTTGTCTGGTTTCAGCTTTGGTGGAAAAGCCCTTATAGAGTAATGGGATTTTCTATCAAGGAGTCAAATGATATACTGCTATGGGAGATCCGAAGCAACCATGAGTGCAGATCTAGGAAGTTGGTGATTTAATTTTGCTCAGATAAGGCGCCTAAATTATTGAAGATGAAGGAAAACAAATGGTGTGTGTAGGTGTGTGTTTGAGTGTGGAGGTAACAATTTGCAACTCTCAACTAGAACATCTTTTGAAATTAAATACAAATAAGGCACACGGGCGTTCAATCCTAATGCCCACCCAATCTCCCAGCCACTGACACCACTACTCTCATGGAAATGTTACCACCACCGACAGTCTTCAGCTCTTTTACTTCTGATACCACTTTAAAAAAAAAAGCATCCACTAGCCTTGCCCCTCCCAACACCTCCTAGCCCCTCCGCGCCCTACTCCCCCCTTCTCTTCTCATGCATCTCGCGGTATAACTGTCAGGATCCGAGGGACAAAACCTTCTTTAAAGACAAACTTGTAAGACACCGGGAAGGGTTGCAGGGGCGGCCCCGGTGTAACAAGGCGTCAACTTTAAAGTCTTCTTCTCGTTGAAAATTTCACTACCGGCCTTGACCTGCATTTTAAACTTAAACAAAGGGGGAGAACATACATTAAAGGCTGGGGACTTTCAGAGAGAGCATTATGGGAAAGGAGTTCTTCTGAATTCCTGATCTTTGGGCTCTTCGCAAGGGAGAAGAAGAAAAAAAACATGGTGTAGACAAAATGTATGCAGGGGCGTTTCCGTTTGTAACATGAATAAAAGGGGAAAAAATACTTCCCTGTGTCAACGCATAATTAGCTAACGCCCGAGTGCAGAACTAATTGGAATTACTCACCTCATTTGGAGTTGTCTGCTTAATCTGGTTGTCGTATATCTTTAAAAGGGAGGGGGGACCTGAAGTTAGCTTTCATTGTTTTCTAGAGAAGAAAGAAAACAATGCAGGCTTTTATCTCTTTTTGCAGCCTAGCTCTATGTATGGCTTCTTCGTTAAAACGAGAATCTGTTAAAACTAGATCTGAGTTTCTAAAACTTACATTTGACAACTGCCATGATATTGCTCTGCTGAATTTTAGAGATCTGATGTGGAGTTTGGGCCTGTTTCTATGCTTGGACTTTGTTGTAACATAAAATGAAAATCTTTCTTCGCACAAATAGGATAAAGGAATATTACGTAATATAATGATAGCTTGTTTTGAAACAGAAATTGTGGTGCTCCACTTACAAGCTCGTCCAGGGAAAGTTTAGGGATTTGTTTAAGCGAACTTTCAAAGCATCTCTACGACAATTTCACCTTTGTTTCAAATTAGAGTCCGAATCTAGATTACTTCAAAGATGTTGTTAAAATTTTTTTTACCGAAAAGAGCTAACAATATAACTTTTTCCGTTTCTTTTCTACATTTCCTTAGAAATTCATTTACGTGTAGGCCTACTAGTTAAAATGTATGTAAAAGGTTGAAATATTTCTGATGTTTCTTCAGAGTTGAAGATGCTTTGCATCCTGCTCCAAACCTCTCCGGGACTGTCGAGAAGTCCGAACGACAGTCCAGCTCGCATACTGCACAACCAGGCAGCCATCCTAATGACTCTAATAGTTTGTGGAGCACGTAGTGTTAACAAGGTAACTCTGGTGTGCGTTGAGGCATTGCGAGTGAAAACTAGTGAAAATGGCTTAATATATATATATATATATATATATATAAACTAAAACAACAACTCTGAAAGCCAATGATTGTCGGGTGGTAGAGTGGTTAGAACAAAGAGGTTGTCATAAGAAGCGTCTCTGATTTAAACGTGTTTTTTTTTCTGCGATTTTAAAATCGGGATCTCTTGCCTCATAAGTTTATGAGGCAAGGGTTAGCGAGTTCATCAAAACATTTAAAAGTCACATTCGCTGGGAGATTATTAATGATTGAAAATCGATAAGTTTGATGAAGGACAAGGAAAAGCTCAAACAAATGATTTTGTTCAAAGGTTTGCAAAATGTGTGTCTGTGTGTTTTGAACATATATGCCTAAATTAAATTAATACTGTTGTAACTCTTGGATAGGCACTCAACGTAAAGGCAGGCAAATCAACACAGTTTAACAGGGAATAAAGACAGGTGTGTATTGACTAGGACAAACACATTACATCCTTCAGCTTCCGAAAAGTCTTGCTACTAATTTACCAGTCCTTTAGACAGCAACCCGAATGTGGACCAACGACAGCCTTCCCCGCTTCGCTCCAGGTTCCTTCTACAACCTTCAGGCAGCCCAAAAGCTGGCTTCTTAGTTTCCAAACATTCAGACTCTTCCCAATCCCTAACGCACGGTTATTCTCTCTATCCAAGTGTCTTCCTGTTTACGTTTTACTAGTGCGCTCGTGCGCACCTCAAGCACTGGTGCAAGACAGGGTTACAAAATACCTACTAGGAATCTCACTCTTTCTAAAGTGACAAAAGTCTCCTGACCAGAAATGAAGACAAAAGTCTTTTGGCCAGAACTGAAGGTAAAAGTCTTTTGACCAGACCTGAAGATAAAAGTCTTTTGACCAGACCTGAAGACAAAAGTCTCTTGACCAGAACTGAAGATAAATGTCTCCTGATCAGAATAGACGACTAAGTATTTCAAAAATCTTCTCAGCCCAAATGACTAAGTTTTAAATAAAGAACAGCAGACACCACACCAGAAAAAACAACAAAAGGTATGCATATGTAATGTGCGAATTCAAACCAGCACATGACATTGAACGCTTTAAAAACAGAAAAAAATAAGTAGATCGTTTTAAAATACATATTCAAAGTAAGCGAAATTTTTGTTTTGTTTTGTTTTCCCGCCTTTAAATCTGCACGTAGCTCGGCCGTAATCTCCCAGCATTCGTCTCATATTTACCTTATACATGTGAAGATATGAGACTAAATTGGTCTGGAATACGTGAGTCTGAGATAATGAATGTCCTATTAGGTCTTTCACAAGAGAATAAAACCAAATCCTGGGACGTCAATAAAACGTCCGACTGTCTGAGGACGGTTTGTTTGTAGGAGTGGGGGTGCGTGTCGTGGGGTGGGGGGGGGGGTAAGGTAGGTAGGTGGTCTAGTAATGGGGACTTACATTTATGGCTGTTCTCTTCATGAAGGTCCCAGAGAGAAGACAGAAGTCTCGAGAATTTCTTTGGGAGGTCTTAGTAAATTGTTGATGTCTTTCCGGTTGAGGTGCAACCAATGATTCAGACGACCTGGCTACTGTGATTAGGTGGCTAGCTGAGGTGACATGGAACTCATCAATCAATGCACATTATTAAAACTAAGTATGGATAATTATGCATTTACATATAAACTGTTTTTAAAACAAATTAGAAAAGTGGAAGTATTTGATAAACATTAGTACTTTTCAAATACGGAGTAGGGTATATCACACATGTTATTTAGATTAGTTAAAGATATGCTCCATTGTAACATGACCCCGTCCTGCTATGGTCACAGAAAGACGAGCGGAACCTACCTGTTTTTGTAAGGTTGCTTGAAAATTATTCTAATTTATACACATTTACATGTGTGTGTGTGTCTCAATATAAAGATGCAGAAGTACCAATAATTAGATAACTAGCGTAATCCTTCCCATAGACGTATAATTAATAAAACGGAAACAGTCGATGTTGTAAGAGGCTCAATCTACCCACAATCCCATTTTGTATCCCAGCGTGTTTCCTGTTTCACCAGTCCTCACTTCCTGTGCAAGTCTAGCAGTGCAATTTTAAAAGAGATTATATTTAATTCATTATTTTCTAAAGTAGCATTTTAATTCATACCATTGTATTAGACTATGCTCTGAACACACAAACGCTCTCTCTCTCTCTCTGGTAGGCCATACTCTGATTATACTCCCGATTCCGAAACATTTTATTAGTTTTATTAGCATATTATCGATTATATTTGTGGCAATATAAAACATCTTTTTAAACAGTGCCCTGTGCTAACCACCTCTAAATGTTTTCACAATGGACCCGAGTTCAAACCCCGATCGCTGATAACTTTAATAATCATCACTTCCAAAACAACAACTGCAACTTACACAAGTCCTACCTGTACACAACATGTCTTTTCTTATAAAATGCAGACATTACCTGTACACATGATATAAATATAGGCCTGTTATGTATGTTACATGCTAGAACTATTAATTGTTCGGCGCAAGAACATATCCAATGGTAGTTGCCATAAATAAACCAAAACTACAAGAAACTGATAATAATGAATAAAACCATAACTTGATTCATCCTTTAGATTTTATTAATTGTTCGGCGCAAGAACATATCCAATAGTAGTTGCCATAAATAAACCTAAACTACAAGAAACTGATAATAATGAATAAAATCATAACTTGACTCATCCTTTAGATTTTAAAAATGGCAACTAATTAAATATTATTTAGCTTAATATGTTGATGTTAAAATAACATTACAGAAAATATTTGTAGTAAAACTGGTAACATTTAATGTGAATAGCTTCTTTCTGACCCTATTTATTGTATCAGCTATACTACACATTGATATGATCATTAGTAAAATATATGTTCCAATCATTCTTTTACTGTAAGCAGATGATTAAATTACTATCAAATTTTAATTATTGGGAAAGAACATGTATGAAAGGGTGGCTTATAATCTAATATATAAAGTAGAAAGTAAGGCGTAAGCATGAATATATGTATGTATGTATGTATGTATGTATGTATGTATGTATGTATGTATGTATGTATGTATGGATGGATGGATGGATGTATGGATGTATGGATGTATGTATGTATGTATGTATGTATGTATGTATGTATGTATGTATGTATGTATGTATGTATGTATGTATGTATGTATGTATGTATGCATGTTTGTTTGTCCCGCATAGAAATCAAAACCGTTTGACCAATCTTTATAAAACTTGGCATAAATGTTCCTTAGATCATGGCAAAAGACCATAGTGTATATTTGATGTCATACCACTATGGGGGGGGGGGGGGGGAGGCCTAAAAATAAAAAAAAATACTTAAATATACCTCTATTAAGGAGCAAATTGTTTAGACTAAGGGGTAAACCCGGCCCGCAGGCCGTGGGTCATATTCGGCTAGTAAATTATAAGAGCAGAAAAAAACAACTTCCTAATACTCTGTAATACTGCATAATCCGTGAGTCTGAGTACAATCCAATAAAAAAACTCTTATTTGTATAAATATAGCTGTGAAACGTGCATTGTGATCTCTAGAGCTAGCTGTTCACAGTTACAGATAAAGAGAGGATTTTACGTATGATTTTCTTTTGGACGCTATGACAGAAAAATCTGGGGAATTCGTCCTCTTTGGAAATTGATAAGTTTGAGTTAGGGTAAAGAAAAGTTGGAACCAATCAAATCTGGGAGATTAGTCGTGATTGAAAATCAATAAGTCTGATTTAGGAAGAGGAATAGTTCAAACCGATAATTTTGTTCTAAGGTTTGCAAATTGTATTTATGTGTTTTCAACATATTGGCCTAAATTAGTCCCTACTACAAATCCCACTCTTTCTAAAGTTATTCGAGCTTGGAAAAAGAAGTCTTTGCGTGTGTGCGTGCGCGTGCGTGTGTGTGTTTGTTTGTTTTGTGTTGGAGAGCCTACTTCATGTCATTTCACTCTGGTACTGCCAATGTCCAGTCTGTGCCAAAGCTAGTATATTTGTGATGTCAATGCAGTGTCAAGTCTGTGCCAAACCTAGTATATTTGTGATGAGAGCCGTTTTAGTTATGCCCTAGATTTAGATATTATTTTTTTTTTACACCTAAACAAAAGCTATTCTTTTACGAACTCACTAAATCACTAGCAACAAAAGTGGGACAATGTTATTTTAATGATAAGACGCTGAGAACGCGGGGGGCGCGGGGAGGGTGGAAGAATGTGACACGATTAGGGCGTCGGTGGAGCTGGCCGGAAAGGCAGAAAGCTGTGAAGAGGGAAGGAAGGTGGGGCAGTAGATCGGCTAAATACGCCAGGAGGTCACCATAATTTACACCTGGCATGGGGAGTTATCTACACTCATGAGAGGGGCGGAGGGTTGGGGGTGCAACGTTGCAGGTAACATCTCACGCCCTGTCCTGGTCTATCCACCCACTCGGCACACCCGCCATCTGCAGCTAAAGTATTGTGTTAATATGTCCCCCATAACTCCCTACACTATACATTTTGTCACAACCGAGATAGACTTAACCTTTGACCTGTTTACATAAGTTCTATATCTTAATGTGTATCGATTCGGATGCTGATCTATCAGTCTGTTTAATGAACATATACCATCAAATTATATATCAGCAATTGACAATTTAATACCCGCGGGCCATATCCGGTCCGTCAAGCCTTCGGGTTATCAGTTTCTCAGAGGCTCGATTCCATTAGATTGGACTATTTTTGTTCCCGTATTGTAATGGCTGGAGTCGTTCAAATTAATTTGTTATATTTTTTAAAATTCTCCAATGGAAAAAAAATTTACTTGCAGAATATAACGTTTCAAATTTTAAGTGGAAAAACTAACTCGAAATTTTATGAAATTTTCCCCTTTTCCTGGTGTCTATTGTCCTGCTTTTTGGGGTTTGGGGCGTACATGTGCTGGGATAAGTGTCTTCGTTCTTATCTTATTCTGGCAGTGTCTCGTTTCACATGTCTCCATACGTGAAGTGCCGAGAGATAATTTCATAAACTCGGTTCACGTGAGACTCGAGATTCACGTCACGCTAATTAACTCAATTTATGGTCTGATATAACGCAGACGTCTCTACGTGTTGAGACCCACATTCGTGAAGCCTACTCTTCGGTTAAGAGTACGCCTCCAGACTCCATGACAGCGAATTCCTTTAACCTACATGCTGGATGAACTCCCGATTGGGGGGGGGGGGGGGGGGGGGAATAAGGACTTCTTCTCACATCATGCCCTGACTAGAAACTGGGCTGTGCGGTTACTCCTCATCTTTATAATAAAGCAATGTTATGATAATAACACCATGACGTTGTATCAATATCTTAACTTATAAGATGGTTGATAACTACATTGCCTTAGGCCTACTAATTAGTCTTACAATTTGTGCCTTATACATTTAATACAATATAGACAAGTTGAAATAAATGTAGTAGTCCCTAGTACTAATATAAAATGGTATTTTTGAACAAAATCTAACTCACTTCTAAAACACGCCTCCTGGACTATTCTTGCGTAACCAAGACAGCCCATGACAGTGCAACTTATCTTGCATCATTCACACTGCATAACCACCAACCAATCGCTAGCTTCTTCTCACCTTTACCATAGAAACACACACACACTCCATAACACTATTTCAGTAGAGTCAAAACTAAAACTGATGTCATAGAGCAGCGAGATGAAAGCCTCCATCTCCATGCAGTTTTTATTTTTTAATGTATCAGAGTTAAGATAATCTACGTCATAGTCCAAACCTCCCAAAGGTCGACGGGGAATGGCACCGGGCAAGTTATGAACCCGGGACCATCAAGACGACCGCATACTGCGCAACCAGGAAGCTGATGTGCCTAAAGGAACGGCTAATATCCGATACAGTTTGGGTTCAGCTGCGTCACAGTTTCTGCCAGGTTGCCAGTTTGTAACACTGAGTTCCGCAAGCTGCCCGAAGATCGCCAGCTACTGATTTTTCCTTACGGTTGTCTCCCGAAGCCTTTCCCATGTTAGGGTATAGCCAAAAGGCAGCGGAGGCTTGGATTTGGAGTTTTCCTTCTCAAAGAGTGGCAGCCAGGGAAGGCTATCGGGGCCCTCGTGAGCTACAGAATTTTGTAGTGCAACATTTTAAAATTGGTTTGTTGTGTTCTCCCTAGGACATCGAGGCTCTTGCCAGCTGCTGTGTTCTTTTCAATCCCGTCGTCCCGTGGGACGTAGTTTGGCCATCACTGCCTTAGACCACAATAAGATGGTTGCCTGGTCGTACTGTTTGCGCGCTGGACTGTCGTTTGGATCTATCGATGGTCCCGGGTTCAAACCCTGCCCGCTCCTATCCCCTGTCGTCCTGAGGGAGGTTTGGACTCGGAAGTAAACTATGATGGATTCTGAAGGAACATCCGAAACATGTAAAACAAACAAAACATGAAAGCGCCGCCTCAATGGAAATGATGGGTCACAGTCAATTGAAGATTCTCACGATTCAATAAACAACGTCAAGAACCTTAAAAGCTGGCTAAATTTAAAACAAGAGAAACATGAAAAATACTTTTCAAAAAAGACTACCTCCTTTAGGCAACTTATTCAGCGATTGTTTTTCTCTTAATAATTAATGAATGATAAATTTTAAAACTTTTTTTTTTCAACCTCGTCCTTTTGTTCCCTCCTCCGCGAGAAAGAATCCTGTTCAAGCGAATGTCTAGATCTGGTTCATCTAATCATTTAGATCTAGACGTACAATTTTCCTGAACATTAATTCATGATAGTCCTTTCAAGAACGTGATAGCCCTTTCAAAACCGATGCTGGATCTAGACCTAGATTTAGCCTCTAGCCAAATTTACTTTTTTTTATTTTTTACTTTGAAAAATTATAACGGTCCAACTAGAGTGTTTCCCGTGTGGCCAACGAGCTAGTCATTCTATTCTCAGCGATATACATCAACTGTTAAATTTATAGGAACATCTTTAGAGACGTTTTAGGTTCTTGGATTCAGATTCCATGAAGTTCTGACCTGAATAGAGATATTTAAAAAAAAAAAATGAATGGAGCTATAATTTTAACAATATCTCACATCGTGGCAGTACATTTTTCTATCATTTCTCCTTTATTACTGCTAGAGCAAACGTCTTGTGCTTTCCCCCATATTGAAATTATTTTGAGCTGCACAAGAAAAGCTTATCAGCACTGCCTTCATTTTGTACACCGGATACACCAAAAAACTAGCTATTTATAGATGTTGTAGTTTTGTACGTCTTGAACGAAAATCTACTATATTCTTCAACATATACGGTCACAAGGCTGAACTATTTATAAGATAGCTCGGACAAGCTTTTCTGGAACGAACAAGTCAACGCTACTGAACGTTAATACTTAGAAAAAAAAAACATAACTCAAATCTATCAAAAACCAAGATCTACCCAAAAAACCTAGATCAACCTGCAAAAAAAAAACAACAAAGTTGATTTAAAATAAAAACAACTAGATCTACCAAACAAAAAAAAAAATCAGAAAGCCGTTATGGTCCTCTTAAAGACAAACACTGCTGATGCACCAGTGCAGATCTTGCCTTGTTATAAAACAGGAAATCGCAGGAAATTTGGAGTTTCAAAGCTTCAGTAGAGTTGGTCATCAACAAACGAATTCTCTTCACCTGAGGAGAAAAATAAAAAGTTCAAGCGATATATGACAAGCTGGTTATATTCTCTCCCCTTCCCCCAAGCCAAAAAAAAAAATCAAGATTTTGGTGAGATATTTTATTTTGGCAAGATGACCAAATCTGGGCGCTAGGTACAAGATTTGACTAGCTAGGCACTAATATAAGTCTTTAAGTTGGAGACACTAAGACTTTAAGAGACTTATCTATAGAGGCAAGTATACTAGGTGCCAGGGAGGGGAAGAGTTGGGGGGGGGGGGGAGGGGGCAGCCACCTCATGATCCTCGTGGCCCCCGCTATCTAAACAACCAGGCCATGGTATCTTCTAGGCTCGGACACTAATCTCCTCGAGGCCTAGTCTGCTTCTAAGCGCCCCCCCCCCTACCCCCGCCTCCGTTCCAACACCCCAAACGCCCCCCCCCCTCCCCGGTACCCACACAACACCTGACAAGGGCTGGCACTCCTGCCGGATCTAGTTGCTTGTAGGATTTATTTCTCTCCTCTCCCCTCCTATCCATACAGCCTCCCCCCTCTCCCACCTCCTCCTTCTCTAAGTTTCATTGTCTCTCTTCTATCTTCAGACCAAACTTTAAAAAAAAAAAAAGAGCTGGATTAGGATTTAGATCTAGATCTGAGTGGAACAACTGAGAACAACACCAGAAGATGGAGGGTCTTAATAAAGAAACAGTAAAAAAAAATAAAAAAATCGAGCTTAAAAAGAACAAGTAAACAACATGTAGACTATAAATAAAACACTGATGCCCAAACTACGAGCCGCGGGCCATTTCCGGTCTGTAAAGCAATGCCATGCAGCCCTCTCAAACTCCTGCCCATCTCGCCTAATAAAAAAGAAAATCATTACAGAGATTCCTCCCCCTCCCCTCCCAAAAAAAAAAAGACTACCTCCTTTATACAGCTTATAATGGGATTATTTTTCATTTAATAACTAATGAATGCTGGAGTTTAAAAAATGAATTTTTTTTTTACTCCGCCCCATTTTCACCCCACCACCTTGAGAAAAAAAATTGGTTAAGCTAATGTGTAAATCTACTAGATATTATAATATCTCCACGATATGCCTAAAGATCTAGACTTACATAACGGTGCGTAAAATGTTCTTGAGCATACATTTAATAAACTCTTTAAATGAGTTATGCAAACAGTACGGAAATACCCGAAGACGAGTCTTTTCCGTTCAAGGTCAATATTTTTTAGTAAGTTTCCCCAGTGTGGCCACCGAGCTAGTAATTCTTTTACCAACGATATACATAGACTGTCAACTGTCGACTGTCTAGAAAAATCGTTAGAGCCGTTTTCGAGATTCGGTCTATGTTTTTTTCGCACCCATCCAGAAGGTATTTCCACGAAGTACGAGTTGAATAGAGATATTGTAAAAACAACAACGAAGCAATAATTTCTAGGGCTGAAACTTTTCTTCCCTAAGGTCAGCCTGCCAGTTACATAGGGCGCCTGACTTGTATTAAGTAATGTCTGTTCACAGTGAATAATGAAGCCGCGAAGGTTGGGTTTCAATACATTTTTGCCCGGTTCGTGACATACAAATAAATATGGCGCCCTGGCTGAGAAAGTTTGGACTCCGATGTTATAAAATAATTAAAAACACTAAAAAAAAAAAAAAAAAAAAAAAAAAAAGCTTATAATGAGTGAAGGTAAAGAACCGTTCGATCGCAGTCATATATATTTTTTCAATTGCTTTTTACAATTATATCGCTTTTGCAGCATGCTCAGTACGCAATGGTCTAATCTCTTTTGTAGACTAGATGGGCAGGGGGTAGCTTGGAGAAAATTTTCTGTGCTGCCTTTAGGTGCTCAGCAGACACAACCTTGCTTGAATGGGGACTCGAACTCAAGCCCCCTTGTTAGGTAGCCAAACCGTTGGCCTCTCAGCCACACATCCAACGTATCTCTAAATATTGTAAGGTTTATATCTCTTTTGTACTTAGAAGAAAATTAATTGATTACCACTAATTGGTTAACTACTTGTTTTATTATTATTATTATTATTATTATTAATTTATGCTTTGTGATCGTCAACTGAATAATTTTGCAAAATTTCATCTTGATCCGAAAATGGGAAGTGGTGGGAAAAAGTGTAAAAGAATCCACCCAGACAGACAGATGGAGTGAGTTAATATAAGCTTTGTAAAAATATGGAGAGACTATCGTAGTAATTAAAAGAAAAATAAATAAAACTAACGAAATAGACGAAGATATTACGTATTATTGTGTGTGTGTGTGGGGGGGAGTGTGTATTTCCCCCTCCCACACACACACACACCCCACACACACGCAAATAGCTTCAATCAACACGTAATATCTTTTGTGTACAAACCTAAGCGTTAAATAATTGCTGCTCCAGGTATGCGGCGTTCTTCTGCCCGCTGGGAGCAGACCAGGAGGGAGCGTTAGGGTTACACAAGAAAAAAAAAGTGAGGGTCGAGGAGAACGGATATGGCACAAGAATTATGGGAAAGAGTGTGAGATTGTGTGGTGGGGCTTGGGGGAGGGAGTAGGTATACAAAAGAAAGGGGGAAAGGGGGGAAAAAAACTGTTTCTCAAATAATCAGGCGAGATAATGCAGATCTCGGATGCATTTTTTCGTTCTCATTACCTCCTCCTGCATCAAGACATATGCCAGATTGTCTCTGAGATGTACGACCGAACTTGTAATTAATGCCAATTTGGCCAATTTCTTTAGCCCCGTGTTGATAAGATGCTTCGGCCTAATGGCGACTGCCTAGATTCTTTTATTTTTTTTTTTTCGGAAGGAGTGAAAACAAAAACGGGGGGGGGGGGGGGGAGGGATAGGTGAAAGGGATAAAGAATAGAGGTGTGGGTGGGTGGTGGAAAGAACAACTGAGAGTATATCAGGATATCTTCATTGTTACCTAGTTATTGGGCGCATGTTTTTCTACTAAGATTGTAGTATTTTAATATGGAGTTTTTAGGTTTACAGAACTATTTAAGTTGAGAAATTTTCAAAATAGAAGAGATGTATATTTACTTTCCTCTCTCTCTCTCTCTTTTTTTCTATCTTTCTCTCTCTCTCTCGCATCTTCACAATTTCCTCACTCGTGCTGTCTCTCTATTTCTCTCCCTCTCTTTCTCCCTCTCTCTCTCCCTCTCTTTCTCCCTCTCTCTCTCCCTCTCTTTCTCCCTCTCTCTCTCCATCCCTTTCTCTCCCTTTCTCTCTCTCTTAGCTTCACTCTCTTAATTTCTGAAACGTAGAACGTTTCGTTTTAATAAATAGAAATGAGAAAGAGAGGGAAAGATAGAGAGAGAGATGTCGGTAGTCCTTTTAGTTAGACTAAATGCGGAGGACCGTTTATGAGATTATATACATGTGGTTCAACTGTGATACCAATACGATTGTGAAAATAGGAACACTACTAATCTTTGATGCTTCAGGAGTTTGGTAGCAAGAAATTCAAAACTTTGATGCTTCAGGAAGTTTGGTAGCAAGAAATTCAAAACTTTGATGCTTCAGGAAGTTTGGTAGCAAGAAATTCATAACCTTGATGCTTCAGGAAGTTGGGTAGCAAGAAATTCAAAGATTTGATGCTTCAGGAAGTTTGGTAGCAAGAATCTCAAAGATGTGATGCTTCAGGAAGTTTGGTAGCAAGAAATTCATAACTTTGATGCTACAGTAAGTTTGGTTCCAAGAAATTCAAAAATTGAAAGCAAAATCGAAAATAATTTTAGGTCTCTTTAAAGAAGAGTTGTTTTTTTTTGTTTTTTTTTTGTGAAGGATATCATTTACTAGTTTCGTGATTTACTAGTCTGATGTATGTACAGCAACAACAACAAAAACAACAACAAAAAACACACATTTTGTTCTCTCTCCACATTGTCAGGCAGCCATTAGAACTGGTTGAAATAGCGTCCACTGTGTCATGAACCATAAAAATCTCAGCCTCTCCCCCCCCCCCCCCCAAATACACAGACAACTGAGGATCAAACCTAAGAAATTGTTTCAAAAGCCAAAACACTTTACTCCACCACTTTTTCCAAATAACTTTCCTCTTGTCCATCTCAGACATTTCTTCAGAAATGAAGAACATGGCTTTAAGTCATCCTGTTGGCATTCCTTTAATATGCTCCCGAAAATCTCTGTCGCAGGGTTATCAATCTTCAATCATACGTCATCAAAAATGAAAACGAATCGAGGGCACAGAATGATGGCGCCCCATGCCCGCTTTATTTATGCTTTGAAAATAACGGTGTCTCATAAGCGCCATTTTTCCCCCCGGCGGTTTTAAGTGCGTTCACGAGACCAATAGATTTCACTCGTGCCACTGGAGTCGAAGGTAGATGCTTTACCGGCACCCCGCCCCCCCCCCCCCGCTCTCCACCTGCGGGATGTCTGAAATGACTTTATGCATGGAGCAGAATGTAGGATAAGACTAGAATGGGAAGGGGGGGGGGGCTAGGGAGGTGAACGGGGAAGTCCGTGGCATTGACGGGTGACAAATCTAATTCAACGACATCGAAAGTAAATTACTTTTAATATACCAGGGATTATACCGTTAATTGACATTTCTTGTTAATTGGAACTAGACTGAAAAATGTATTTTTATTGAAAAGGGAAACAAGCACTAGAAAAAAATAATACTTTTTAAAAACAAAGCTTATCTAAGGGAAAGAGCCTCTAATTACTGCATTTTATCTGGAAAAAATACATGGTTTGGCTCCCTTTCTGCTATACTAAAACAAAATTAATTCATTAATGCTAAATAATTAAGAAGATGGTTTATTTTTTGATTGATTCGTGTCTTGTCATCGACTATGAATAATAATGCGAAATTTCAACTTGATCCGAGAGTGGAAAGTATGACAAAAAGGACACTGTACATCATATATCAGAAAGACAGCGTATACACAGACAGACAGAGATCTTTAAACCTACTTGCATATTTCATAAAGTCAAACTAAAAAAAAATATAGTTCTTATGCGGTATTATCATCTATTAATTGAAATCATGGGCGTGGTGACTGAATAATTAAGCATCAAAACCGAAGTTCTGTAATTCGAATTCCCTAAAGTTCCCTTTAAGACCATGCCGTCTATAGGGCAGATGATGTAAAGGTCGTCTGTTTCTGTGGACCACGGATAACGAGGATGTCATGTGACTAACCGCCTATACTTTTCCCCAACTAATGTCAGGTACCCATTAAAGATGGGTGTACTCAGAGTCGCTCAAAGATCCCGAACTTAAAAATTCCAGTCTTCAGCAGGATTTGATCCCGGCACCCCCAGTTCTGAAGCCAAGTGCTTTATAGCCCAGACAGGTAATAGGACGTCAAAATCGTAATTTCCACACAAAAAAGCGTTCTACATGTCATTAAAATGAAATTACTTCAAATTTACATTTATCTACTTAGAACATTTCAAAGAACAAAAGAATCAAAGAGTTCTGTAAAGTTGCAAAGCGATACAATCAAAATCTTATATTTTTGTTTGTTTGTTGGAATGACCTGCGTCGAACAAGCACAGACGTAGCAGTAGTATCATTAGGCAGGTCTGTGCCACTAGCAGCATCGCTAGACAGGTTTGTGCCATTGGCAGCATCGTTAGACAGGTCTGTGCCATTGGCAGCATCGTTAGGCAGGTCTGTGCCATTGGCAGCATCGTTAGACAGGTCTGTGCCATTGGCAGCATCGTTAGGCAGGTCTGTGCCATTGGCAGCATCGTCACACACAGAAAACCTATAGGCTAGTGACTAGTTCTGATGTTATATACTATTAACTCTTTCTCTCCTAATTGACGATACCATCGTTGATTTGACCTCATTAAATTAGAATAATGTTTCATTTTATAAACTATACTTTGTGTTATATAAAAAGAGCCTGCATTCCTTTTACTTCTATACCAAATAAAACATTTTCTGATAACAAACGACAAAGTTATTAAACTTTAACAGGGTAGTGAAATAGTAATTAGCAAAATGAAGAATTCAGTCAGAATGTGGGAAAATAATCAGGGAGAGAAAGAGTTAAGAACGATCTCGACGAAAGACAGAACGCAGCTCAGATGACCGCCACGATGGTCACTTGATTCTCTACGCGGCAACTTCGAAATGGTAAGGGAATGGCGACATGACCTAAGGACAACCAGGGGTCAAGCGATAGTGCTGAATCCATGATCCAGAGTGTGGAAGACGAAGAATCTAAACAAATGCCAATTCAACACAAATAAAAAGTTTTGATTATACCTAGGCCCTAGGGTAGGGGGCGCTGAGCGGGTGCAGGGCTCTGGTAAGATCCAAGAAAGAAAGACATTTAGTTTGGTTTACGTTTGAGGTGAAATGACCCCTGAATCTGTGTATACTACCCCGGGGGTCAAAACCGGACACATAACTAAACATTCGGTGTGCTTCAGGAGGGCGCCATGTCCCCCCCCCCGCCTCCATCTTGATACGCCTTCCCCCCTCATGTTGTTTACCCTTCCCCTCATCTCGAAGACCTGAAGCCATAGTGTGGCCGTGAGATAATGGAAGATAATTCTTGTAACGAAAGCGTTAAGTTTAACTCTGCTTCTTTTGGCACGACATTCCCCCCTCCCCCCAGCTCTGTTGGTGCTCTCTTTTCTCTCTATTTCTCTCTTTCCTCCTCCTCTCTCTCTCTCTCTCTCTCTCCTTCAGTTTCTTCCTTGTAACCTCCTTGCAGCCACCCACGTTTACGATATTTGACCGTTGCGTGCTTAGTGTCATGCACTAACTGCTCGACCCATTTGCAACACTTGCTCTCTCTCTCTCTCTCTTTCTCTCTCTCATTCTCTCTTTCTGTCTCTACAGCAACATGCCTCGAATGCGCCTCACTCACCCATCCTCTCTTAAACATACAATCAACTTTCTCTACAAACCCCCCGCTGCCACCCCTCACCGACTCGCAGTGGCCCCCTCCCCTACCACGTCTCTCCATCTCAACATCTTCAGGTGCAGCTCCTGCCTTTCCGGTGTAAATGGAAGACCGTTGACAGAGCTGTTTGTTAACAATATGAAAGTTTATTCTGCAATCTTCCTTCACTTTAAAAAAAAAAACTTGTACAGAGCGCAGATCAGACCTTGTGGCCTATAGGGCTGATGACGTAAAGTTTATCTATTTCTATGGCCTACGGTTTACGAGGGTGTCATGTGGCCAGCACAAAGACCAACTGCCATATGCTTTTCTCCAACTAATGTCAGGTACCCATTAGAGCTGGGTGGACTCAGAGGCGCCCGAAGATGCCGATATAGAAAATCATAGTCTTAACCAGGATTCGAGCCCCGGACACCGTTTTAAATGCCGAGCGCCGTACCTCTCAGCCATCGCGCCTCCCCTTTTTTGTGAACCTTGTACAGAAGACAGATTAGAAATATGTAACTCTTTTTTTTTTCCATTAGGGCATTCCCTTATCAGAGCAGCAGTGGCTGCAAACATACATAGTACTTGGCTGCAAACATACATAGTACTTGGCTGTAAACATACATAGTACTTGGCTGCAAACATACATAGTACTTGGCTATAAACATGCATAGTACTTGGCTGTAAACATACATAGTACTTGGCTGCAAACATGCATAGTACTTGGCTGCAAACATGCATAGTACTTGGCTGTAAACATACATAGTACTTGGCTGCAAACATACATAGTACTTGGCTGCAAACATACATAGTACTTGGCTGCAAACATACATAGTACTTGGCTGCAAACATACATAGTACTTGGCTGCAAACATACATAGTACTTGGCTGCAAACATACATAGTACTTGGCTGCAAACATACATAGTACTTGGCTGTAAACATACATAGTACTTGGCTGCAAACATACCTAGTACTTGGCTGTAAACCTTTTGGCTTTAAATCAAAATCAAATGAAAATAAATATATTGCAAATTTTTTACTTGTAATTTAAAAAAAAAATGAAATCTCGACTATTCCTCTTTCTCTCAGTCAGCACTCCGCATGAAAATATAGTTCCGTTTTCTGAGGCTATTGAGATTTGAGTTTTGTAAGTTCTGTGACGTAATCTTCTCATCTTAGCATGTTGACATGGATACCTTCAAGTGGGCAAGATACAAATTTGCTATTGGAGATTTTCTCTATAAACTAAACAATATCAAGGTCACCAAATTGACCTCATTCACCAAAACAACAACGTTTAGCCACGTGATAATATTGATAAAACAATGAAAATTACGTATCACGTGACAGCCTTTATGGATTGCGTAATTTGTATAGAAGATATTGAGAACCACGCGACAAAATGTTGTTTACGATTGGTGAATGAGGTCTATTGAACTTCAAAATTTCAAACAGAAGACTTAATAATAACATGATTCTGCAGTGCTGAAATGTGCACAATAGTAAATAATGTAACTTTTAACAAAATAAAGCTTATCGACAGTGACTCAACACTGGCTTTATTTTGTACACCGGATACACCAAAAAGCTTGCTATGTATAGGTTTACCTCCATAAATGAAAATCTCCAATCTATAGAGAAAATATTGAATTTAATTTGACATGTCAATTTGTGTATATGTGCTGATACTCTTATGAGGCTGGAATTAAAATTTGCTAAACTTTGAAACACTATTTAAAGTAATATTTCAGAGCATTTTGTATGCAAGCTCTAGAATCTGTAAAATGCTTTCAAATCATACATTTTAAAATTGAGATTTTTAAAAAAAATAATTAGGGATCTCCTATATATATATATATATATGCAAAGCCACCCATAGTTTAAGTACTTAATACACAGGTTATTGTGAGAAAGTCCGACATATTAAACACGTGACCAAAGCCATAATGAAGGAGTTGAGCCGCCATTTCGAGCTCCGATTATTTAGCCAATCAGCGTCTCTGATAGCTCATTGTTGCCCCTGATGTGAATGACGCGAGTGCTCATTCATGTGACGGCTCCGCGGCAGGGGGAGAGAATGCACTGGTAACAAGTTCATCATTTTTTTGTGTGTGTCTCCGCTCTTGACAATGACAGAGGCGCCCCATGATTTCTAGTGTTTCATTGATTTTGTTTTTGAGGGGAGCTCAACATGGAATAAGCTTCAAGGGGGTCTTCCTTTTTGGGAGAGTACGAGGTGGACATTTTACTCTTCAAATTATAATCATGCGTTGAACTTTCGTTTATTGACCATTGATTCTATACTGTCCACACCGGCCTCCAAAAGAAAAAAATTATTACAAAGCTTGCATCAACACACTCTGTTTCTCTCCGACACCATAATCACTTCTTTTACATGACAAAACAAGAATCAATGCAAAAATTAAATAATAAATTAACAGATGGTAATGAATTATTTTCTCTTAATATCGAACATGGGGAAAGAAATTGTACTTGACTGATGTGGTGAAAGCTGAATTTGTCCTCTCTATACTCTGCAGAGAGAAAACTTTAAGTTATGACGCTAACAATATATAACTGTAGAACTATAGTTTCATAAGCACTTCTCTGGCACAGTGGATCATATGTTTGATTGAGGAGGCTTGAGTCCGCATGTTCAAAAGCGATCACGGCAACATTCATCCAAATAACCCCTTTTCTTAACAGGTCCATACCATTAAAAGGATCATAGCGTATTGAGAAAGCTAATACATAAAATTGCTCTGAAAAAACTATTTTAAAAATATTTCTAATCACACAGATTTAGTACTGTTAGTCAAGCAGAACTATTAAAACTTTAATTACATGACTGATCCTATCTAATTGATACAGCTACGCTTATTATAATCTTTGTTTTTTTATTGTTTTTTTTTAAGTATCTCATTATTAGATGTAGTCTTGACTGATTAAACCGCTGGCGGACAACGGCTTTGTCTGCATGAGATGCGACAAAATATGAAGGTCACAACACAACAAGGTTTCCTTAGTGATGTGAAACATTGCACTCATCCTTTATTTTGGTAATCGAAGACTTTGCCAGTGTTAATGCTTACAAGATCTTGTACTAACTAGTTTTGATATTTCTCTCAATGCTTTGATTTATGAAGCAGTGCCGGATTTTAGCAAGTGGAGGCCCTGGCCAAGTGTTTCGTTTTGAGCCCCTTTCTAGGCTTCAATGAAATGCACTTAGTGTTATGGTGTGTGTCTATTTGTGTGTTTCTATGGTGAGCGTGGGAAGAAGTTAGCGATTGGTTCTAAATCGAAGTAAGTTAGGTGGAGTTGACAGCAGCGGTCTTAGGAAAGACAACTCCAGATCGCGAGACTGAAAATATGTATTATTGCAGTGAATTAATTGCCACTTTATATTATTACTAAAGTCTACTATATTTATTTGCATGTCATTTCAAGTCGATTGTGTATATTATAATAAACGTAATACTTAGTATTGTTCACAAAAGAAGTTATTCAAGCTATTTCAAGTTTAACGAGTAAAAATATAATACGCCTACAGCGGTGTAGTTGTCTCCCGTTGGACCGGTTGTACAGGTTAACGACTGTCAATAAAACGTTGTAATATTAATAAATCGAAAATCATGTCATTTTGTGAAGAAAGAAAAGAAGTGCTTGTATGTTGTATCCCATTTCCATTATTTTCTTTTATTTAATATTCATATTTTGTTTAAATTGTACATTGTATAGCCCTTAGTCTGTTGGGGCAACACGCAAGATTTGTCGACTGACTTTCTCCATTCCTCTCTATCTTTTGCCTTAGTTAGAACCTCTTTCTATGGCAGGCCCGTCCATTCTCTTATGTTGTCTTCCCTTCGCTTTTTCTGTCTCTTCTTCTTTTTCCTGGTACTGCTCCCGAAAGGAAGGTCTTTGCGAGCCCCGAAGAACTTGTGATATGGCAATAGGGTTTTAGTTTGCGTTTTTTTTACAATTGTTAGCAGGTCATCGTGAAGTCCAATCGCTGCAGTAACCCTTCTCTAATCTCTTCATTTGAGATGTGGTCTTTGAATGTGATACCTAGGATCTTTCTGTAGTATCTTAATTCCATTGCTAAGCCCTAAGCGAAGTCAATTTGGTGGCCACAAATGAAATAGAAAATAAAAAAAAAATAAACAGAGAAAAACCTACGATTATGCAATTATTAAAAACCTAGTGTACTTCAACAATAACATTGAAGACAAATTTCGCCATTTCTTTCCTAAAAAAATTACCAAAAGTACCAAGGGAGACTTCCACCATCGGAGGCCCTACTTGGCTGCCTAGTTTACCTATGCCTGAGGCGGCCCTGACCCCAGGCCGACTATACAATTGGAACCGATGGGATTAGAGCTACGTTTCTTAGGAACTGGTTTGTTGTCTGTTGGTGTGTGTGTGTGTGTGTGAATGTGCGCGTGAGTGTGTGGTTTGCAATGGGTCGTGTCGACTTCCATGATAAACATCGTTTGATGGATTCAAACTGTCTACTCTTAGACTTGTTTTCCCGGTGACATTCAACGCTACCACAACATGACGGCGCCGACCTTTCGCTAACTTCTCAATTCATCAGTACATCCTCCACGGCGGCGATGCGGCCAGTCGAACTGGAACTTCCGGTCAACTGGACATTTCGTTTTCGTCTTGCAAGGAAAAAAAATCTCGGCATTTTGTTGGACATCGGACATCTCCAGTCACTTTCTCGGTAACTCTAGCCTGTAAAGTCAAATCCATGACAACCAACCAAACAGGGCGATACAGCGTGTGGCGCCATCTTGTCACTTGCATAGGGGAAATTACTCTTTTTTGAAAAGTAAATTCTAACCGGAAGTTTCTCAACTTGACATGAGCGCTGTTTTCTTCGATTATAACTTTATATATATATCTGTCTCTCTCTCTTTCTTTCTTTCTGTCTCTCCTCTCTCTCTCTCTCTCTTCGTTCTCTCTGTTTCTGCTTGTCATCTGTATTGTCCATCTTGCTTTACGTGATTTCCCCCACCACCACCACCACCACACACCCACACCCACACACACACACGCAAAATTACTTTTCCACTTTAAAAAAAAAGTGCAAATGGAAACATGGCGTTAGAAGAAAGTAAAAAGAGGACGGAAGGAAAAAAAATGTTTTCGAAGGCGGAGCGCGCGGGGCGTTTTGACGGGGGCTCCGAAAATAAACAGTCGGTGTGTATGGCATCTCTGTGAATGTCTGTTAAGTGTTAGGAGGTGGCAGCCCCTGCAGGAGGCAGCGGGAGAAGGGGAGAGTGTGAGAGAGGAAGTGGCAGTGAAGTTTTTAGTATTCAACAGAAGAAAAAAATAGTTTTAATGTTAAAACGTGAAGGCGACTAAATTTGGATTTAACAGAAAATACATTTAACATGAATAGATGTGACCCTGGAGGCCTCGAGGCCTTCATCGGCTTACACGTCCTTTGTCTCACTTGGTTCCGCCGGGTCACATATATGCATGTTTATTGTATATTCTATAGAGTCGTATCAGTTATTCACCCTTGCAGCAGTATATCTTAGTTGTCGGATGTAACAGAATCAAATTTAAGATACGCCTCTGATAGCTAGACCCAAATGAAATCAGGGACATGCTTAAGAAATGTTGAGTAAATGTACTGACTCTTGGCGACACGTCAAGAAGCACCTCTGATCGGTGTTAATGATACACTACAATGTTCCGCTTAGTGAAATCACGTGACTCCTTTTGTTGTTGTTGTTGTTGTTTTTACAAAGCTGTCTTGAAAATACGAATTTTTCTCCCATTTTTCTCTCTCGGATGAAGATAAAACTTTGCACAATTATTGATTGTACTTGTCAAAAAATGAATCAAAGAAGTCTCAAACTAGACCTAATGTAATTGGACGATGTAGCACTTGACTTCAGAACTGAGGAGTTACACACTAAACCTAATGTAATTGGACGATGTAGCACTTGACTTCAGAACTGAGGAGTTTCACACTAAACCTAATGTAATTTGGCGATGTAGCACTTTACTTCAAAACTGAGGAGTTTCACACTAAACCTAATGTAATTTGGCGATGTAGCACTTTACTTCAAAACTGAGGAGTTTCACTCTAAACCTAATGTAATTGGGCGATGTAGCCGTTGACTTCAGAACTGAGGATGTAGCATGCAGGAGTTTCAAGCTAAAAAAAAAGTGCAGACATGGATTTAGAACTTCAGGATTCTTAGGACCCTCCCGTGTCCCCACAACTCGTGTACCTGGTGTTAGTTGTGAAAAGCTAAGACGACTGGTCGTGTTGTGCTGGCCACACGATACTCTCAATAGCCATAACAACTAATGAACTTGACATCTTCTACCCCTTAGAGCTTAAAAGTCCAAAAAAAACCAACTGTTATTCCGCTGACGCTACTGTATATCAAAATGCTTTTTAAATCAGAAAATTTAAAGAAAAATGAAGAAAAAAAAACGATAAAAACCCAAACCATAATCGTAGCCTGTAGCATAAAAGTGTACCTTGATGTAAATAATTTCGAAATTGAATTATTGAGCGTGAAAAAACAAACAATTATCAAATATAAACATATGCATTTTAAAAGATTTACTTTATTTTGTTGACTGTTTTCCTGTGCCACTTCAGGAATTCAAAGAATACACCCAGCTGCGCACCGCCGGCTACTTCCCAGAATCCCTTATAATTAACACGTGACCTTCACTTTCCGTTGACTTCAAGACATCCAGGTCAGCTGGGCGACATCGCCAACCAAAGAAAAGCCAGCAATTAATACATTAAGCTCGCCGCTGTCCAGGCTTACGGTTCTTGGTAGGGGGGCGGATTTGAGAGAAATATGGTTTATTTGTCATGATTAAAAAATTGTTAAAAGAAGCTCACTTAAAAAAAAAAGAAAAAGCACAAGGAATAATGCAAATAATTAAATTGAGGTGTTTTTAACTTAATTATATAATTTCATTAAAAATTGGTTATGCAGTTGTTGTTGTTTTTTCACTGTTTAGTGTTTTACAGAAAGAGTCGTATGGAATGCCCGTGAGCTCAGAGATGAGATTATAATTAATTGACGCTAAATAGAGGTGTTAATTAAATAGCTGCAGTCGTTTGTTTAATAATGTCAGATTGGCTGTTCATTTAGCCGCATGATCTTCATTGCCCTACAGGAATTAAAAATGCTTAAAACGATCCCAGCCATTGCCAGGGACCTAGTTGTGGGCTAGAGTTATAGATCGAACATTGACATGAGAGAAAACGAACAAACTTATTGAAGAGAAATTATAATCGCTTTGTCTTCTTATTTTTAATTATCTTTAAGTCCATTATTAATAGAAAAAACTAAACCATTGGACATTTAGAGACTAAACAATTGGACATTTAGAGACTAAACAATTGGAAATTTAGAGACTAAACAATTGGAAATTTAGAGAGCAGTTTTTGTACTCTCTGAAAACTTATTTTATGTAGTTCCAAATGTTAAGGCACCATTGGTACAATTTCTTAGGATATGATTGCAGTCTACGACTTCTGCTATCTTTTTTGTAACTTTTTTTTTTAGTTTGCATTTCAACCCATCTCATCACTACTTATGGACACGTCCGATGTATAGGCCGATAACCAGCTTCCGTAGGCCTACTGTTCCAAGAGTCTTAGACTCAACACTTGCGAAAATTACAAAGAAAAGAAAAATATCTCTACTTAAAAATGAATTAAATTGTGAAGTTTTTCTTTTAATTTCAGTTTTCTTCAAAGACCTCACTAAAGACCCTAAATGTAGTCACAGAATAGTTTGAAAAATACTATTTAAAAAAATGTCTTTAGAAACTAATAAACCCTTTTCAATGTCTCCGCAGACAATTATCTACATATTTTCAATCTTTTTTATCTTAACAGACAAACTCTTGGAAGAACTAGATAGATTTCAGCTTTTTTATAGGCCACTGATCAATACGGATCTTACTTACACAGAGATCTCAGCGACAGGTAAGTGTCTTGGAGACGTCATTGTCGTAGTGTCAAGTAATTATAAGTGTCAAGGTTTGTTTGTATTGTATGAACAATAAACAACGTGTTTACATTTCCAGATATAACAGAAAGCTTCCAATAGAACTAAAAAAAAGCCTTGGGAGTTAAAAATAATAAGGGATAGTTAAAGTCCTAGATTCTGTACCTTTCCCGTCTAGTGGAGAGGCTAATTTTAGTGTAAATACAGGGCAGGACAATACGCAGGGACAATCAATAAATGTCAAGCTTCATGTTCAGTCTTCTTTTGTGAATGTATTGTTGGAATTAAGATATATGTATAATAATAGCGAGAGTTTAACTCATTATTTTTTTTTCACTTGAAGGATTAAATAACTGTGTTTCATTAAGTGGAATTCTGTTATTTTTTCACCAAACAATTGGATATTGGGATATTGGATTTAACACAACTTTAGTCTGTATTGTTAGTATTAATAGTTGCAGTACATATAAAGTTACTCTATCCTGCTCCCGTTTTTTACTATGTTAAAACCATCATGACTCCGTCTCTGAACATCACTGAAACTATCTTTTTATTAATTATTATTCATTATTCACTTCTGTAATTTTTTTATTATATCCCTTCCTTCCACAATTTTTTTCCCGCCAAAAACTAAAGCAGCCCCTATACCCGCATAACTCGAAAAACCTAGGTCAAGCTGACCTCAAAGACAATCCGAACCACGGGTTGTCTTCTGGGATCTACTGGTCAGTAAATGAAGCAGATGAAATGGTCAGAGGAGAGGCGGATCAGACTCAATCCGATAATGTAAAGTAGTTATTAGTATCTCTACATTGTCCGCCTGTAGATCCTTAGTTAATACAGCCATACTAGCTCTGACAGCAGTGTTATGACATTTTGTCCGCGGTTTTAAATATCTTTTAAATTCTAGTAAAAGATCTACGTGGATACTTGTTGTAATAGTTTGTTTCTTTGGTACTGAATTCTTTAGTTCTTTCTCTGTCTCTCTCTTTCTCTGTCTCTCTCTCGCTTTCTCTCTCTCTCTCTCTATTTTTCAGTATTTTCTTTCTTTCTATTTTTCTTTCTATTTCTTTCTCTTTCTTGCTGTTTTTTCCCCAAAGGCTCAAAGTTTAAACCCTTGAAGCGTAAAGAGACTAGCTTTGCGCAATACCACCATTTCTACCTGCAGGGCCGGCCGTAGGCATAGTTAAAATTAGGCAGCCACCTAAGGCCCTCCGATTGGTGGGGGCCTCGCATGGGACTAAAAAGTTTAGACGAAAAAAATTGTAAAACGTGGATCAAATTTCAAGCCTAACAGAACTCTATGACTCGTCTACTAGCTTGGCTTTTAGTCTCAACTATAATTCATGACGCAATACGGAATTCTTCTCATACACCCTCAACCCTTTTTTTTTTTTCAATTGCAGACTAAAGTAACAGTAGGCCTAAATGTATACTTGCTGATTTATATGCACAGTAGCCTATTCTTAAAAAAATGAATATGTCATCGCCAAACTTTCTGGGAGCTGATTGATTTTAAAATGTAATTTTTTAAAAGTTGCTTTTATGTTACAACACTATAACCTATGACCCTTTCATATAGAAATAACGATAACTGTTATCTGGTCGCTTCCGGCTACTTGTTGTTATTGATACCAAGGTGAACTGTTAAAACAATGATAGCCTGGTAGAATCGACAGGTCATAAGATGCCGTCTTTATCGAAACTGAACGATATTTGAAACCTACAATATCGTGTTAAGAGCTTGCAGGTAATTGGTATAGAGATGCCGGGAAGGCTTCCAAAATATTGAGTGACAAATCCTAGTTAATGAGAACTGATCTGGATTGCGAAGCAGAAGGTGACAAAGAAATTACGAGCGCGGGGCCCCCCTCAGGCGCGGGGCCAGGGGCGATCGCCCCACTTGCCACCCCCTAGGGACGCAAATGGGCATACAGTATTGTTATTGTTGCAGGGTTAGAGACGGATGAGCCCGTTAGCGTGATGAGTTTACGGTATTTAAATGCATATGTGTAGTCTACCCTTACGGCTAGTTGGGGTTCCTGAGGTGTCTTTAATCGCTAAACAAAGACTTCTTAGATCGAGTCGAGTGTACACCACACATTTAAAATTCTTTTATTTGTTTATTACTTTTCTGTCCGACCCAATAATCATGCGTGTATTTATGTGTATTTTATAATCTTGGCTATTCCTACAACACGCATACATTCCATCCATGTCACTTACTGTTGCAGTTAGAACGAAAATTGTATGCATCTTACCCAAGGCCTTGATGAAGTTAGCTTCTACCGTCCATTTGTCTATCCCTCTCTCTCACTCATCTATCTATCTATCTATCTATCTGTCTATCTGTCTATCTGTCTGTCTATCTATCTATCTATCTATCTGTCTATCTATCTATCTATCCATCTATCTATCTATCTATAGATTATCTATCTATCCATATCCAAACCTCCATTGTTACAGTCCTTCCTTAATTTACTTTCTCTTTATCTCTTCCTCACTTCGCACTAAGAGCCAAAGGGCGAAACAAAGGGGGGAGGAGAAGAGAGAAGGGGGGTGTCTCTTTCTATCTTCTACCTCTTTCTATCCCTCCCCTCTTCTCTTCCCACATGGAGATTGTCAAGACGTAGTCCCCGTCCCAAGATGCATTTCACTCGGGGATCTTTTCAGTTCACTTTGACATTGATGACATTGACCGAGGCAGTCTGCCGTTCTCTGCCCTACACCAAACACTGTTTTATCTCGTGTGTTCTCCCAGGGTTACACCCTCACCCACCTTCAGTGCTCTTTATAGTCCTTGTGACATGCATCTTCTGACAACCCCACCCCCCCCCTCAAAAAAAAAGAAAGATCGCCCACCTCCACGTGCAATACTCACTCTACTGTAAAATGTAATCTCTCTCTCCCTCTCTTTATCTATCTATCTATCTATCTATCTATCTATCTATCTATCTATATATATATATATATATATTATTATATGGCTCTGAGACATGGACACTTTATAAAAAAACAACTAAGACTTCTTGAGCGTTTTCACCAAAGATGCTTGCGCTCCATCATGGACATACGGTGCCAGGACCACACTACAAACAGCGATGTCCTTGCGAACGCCGTATGGACAGTATAGAGGGACTTCTTATGGTCCGACAGCTACGCTGGGCTGGGCACGTATACCGTATGGGAGACAAACGTATGCCAAAGGCTGTCTTTTTTGGTGAGCTAAAAGGGGGTCGACGTAACAGTGGCGCCCCATGGAAACGCTTCAAAGACCAGCTTAGGCGTCAACTTTCTTGGCTGACATAGAAGAGAGAACCTGGCTGCATGCGGCGTCGGAACGAGACAGCTGGAGGTCACTCACGAAGGCCGCTGGATACACGTTTGAGACCAAAAGAAAATCTGCTGCCGAGGACAACGCAGACGACGAAAAGAAAATCTAAATCGACCACCTGCGGACAATGGTTATGCTTGCACTGGATGTAGCAAAATATGCAGGTCACAGCTGGGGCTGCGCAGCCACGGGCAATACTGTATTCCTCACTTATCTTCGGACTCGAAGACAAGCCTTATGTATGTATGTATGTATGTATGTATGTATGTATGTATGTAAGTATGTATGTATGTATGTATGTATGTATGTATGTATGTATGTATGTATGTATGTATGTATGTATGTATGTATGTATGTATGTATGTATGTATGTATGTATGTATGTATGGATGTATGTATGTATGTATGTATGTATGTATGCATGCATGTATGTATGTATATTTGTCCCAATTAAAAATCAAAACCGTTTGACCAATCTTGATAAAACTTTGCATAAAAATTCCTTAGATCATGGCGGAGACCGCAGTGTATGTTTAATGTCCCTCTCACAACCTGATGGGGTCTAAAAATAGACAAAAAGTACCTAATTGTAATTGTATCGCTATTAAATACCGAAACTTTTTAACGAATCGGGTAAACCCTTTTTCACAGCAATTTATATTGGATAGGATTATGTCGGCCTCTTCAAACTCTACTTTTATTTTCGTGGCAAAATAAAAACAAAATGTGAAGGGAACATTCTCCAAGTTTGACATAGATATAAATTAAACCCAGTAGATCAGACCCATCAGAATAGTAATGCCCCAACTAAGGCTCTCAGGCGGGGGGGGGGGAGGTCTTATCCGGCTAAATATATATATGTATATACCATTATATATATAAATGTATACACGTGATGTCAGAGTCTGCTCCTAATTCCCATGCTCACGTTTTAAAAGTCCATTTCCATCATTTCCGGCCCCTAGTCCCTTGTTCATGCGTGTTTTCCATTGTCACGTCAGAGCCATAAGGATCGAATAGTCTCACCGTGTAAATGTCTGTACCTCGTTCTCTCATGCACCAGACCATTAAGTCATATTCACAACATGGAAGTGTCTGTCTTGACATTCTCCGAGCCACCTGAATCAAATCGTCTGCTCTCTCTCTCTAGTACAAACATAAACACACACACACACACATATATAAGCTAATGTCAAAATTAAGATTTTGTAGTAGAAAATATATTCGTCTTTGCAATAAAATGAAAGCTCGCAATGCCGTTTTTATTAAATGGCATTTCAAAATGACAATTGTGTCTATTTTTCAGTATATTTGTATGAGTTTTCAGGAGATTTTAAAAACATTTCAGGAGATTTCCAACAGGCCCTGGAAACTTAGAAGGCCGCGGAACCACTGTTATTATATATAAGTATACTGGTTTAATTTAATAATTTACACCTAGAATTAGCGTGGGGCCTATGAAAGTGGGGGCCCACTGCGACCGGCCCTGCGTACGTGTGCGTGTTTTTTCTCGTGCGTGTGGAGAGTGTGCGTGTTTTGAGTGTGTTTATTAATGCAAATGTAAAGTTCTGGATCTCTTTAGCTAGAGTTGATTTACTTTCATGATTTCGTTTACTTCAATAGAATTTATTCATTTTGTTTAAAACCAAAAACAATGTGATCCAAAAAATTGTATAACATAATTCATAAAATAATGTTCACAAGCCGCACAGTCGCTAATATATCATAATCATATAGTGCTTAAGCTGTTACAGTAAACAAAATAAATATGGTTAACTTAAAAATGCTAAATGTTAGGAAAAGTAAGTTGTGGTTTTGTTTCTTCTCTACCTTCATTTCAAATTAAACAAAAAAAGTTTTGATCTTTTAAATACAGGACAATGATTAGGGCGAGGCGTGGCTGCCGAAAAGGAAGGGGGGGGGGGGGACACTGGCCACAATATCCTGAGGGCGCCACTAGCAGAGGCTCGAGCTCACTTTGATGTGTTTATTGAAAACTCTTCATGGGAGTTCCAACAAGTGTATGTGTGTGTTTGCCTGTGTGCGTGTGTGTGTCTTGGTGTGTGTTTGTGAGTGTGTCTGTGTGTGTGTGCGTTTATGTTTGTACTAGATTAATTTTTTTAAACTCATTATGGTGCCTCCTCCCCCCACACTTATTCACTTTATTGCCTCGAGTGGTTAAAATTTTTATTCGTATATTATCTTATAGAGAGTTGTAGGCAAATTCAATCAGGCTATTGTTTATTTATTTAAGCATTGATTGTACTGGAACTAAATGTAGTGGCTGTAACTTATGTTCTTTTGTAACTAAATCCTATCTCTACAATCTTAGTGCGAGACTCAACAAGAAAACTTCATTCGAGGTTTCTAATTTTATTGCGAAATTACATTTTTAGTTTTGTCTGCAGAGATATCTTCTCTCCCTTTTTGTGATGTTCATCTCATTTAAAACTGAAATAGTTTTTCCAAACAGGATTTCATCTTTATTTAGTTATATGAACAAATTGAAATAGTTTTTCCAAACAGGATTTCATCTTTATTTAGTTATATGAACGAACAGGAAGCCACAATACGTATTTGTTTAGTACCATAAGCGAATTGTATTTTGATGATTTATACATAATTAAACAATTTGTTATGGAAAGGGCGCCTCCAGAGAATATATTAATAAGCCTGACATTATAAGCACTTATGTAAGTACTTTCTATCCATCTCCAATGCATAATAAATAAAATCTAAAATGTCGTTAGTCACCTCATGAGATTGTAGACATGAAACTAACTCCACTTGGACACCTATTTGATTAAGATATAAAAGATGTGAAACATTAAAAAATACAAACCAGAGATAAATAAAAAAAACAGACCCAAGTACTCCTGTTTCGAAGGTAATGATATATTTGTACATGTCTAAGAAATAATTGTGCGTACTTTCAACCTAACCCGAGAGTGAGTGTGGGAGAAATAATGTGTACAAAAATGTATCAGAGTGAGCTGATATAAGTCTTGTAGAAATACAGTAGCAATTAAAAACTCTAAAATATATCTTGCAAATATACACAAAAAAAAATCAACTAAATTAAAAATTCAGAAAGAAACAAAGATAGAGGCACATTTCTTATTCCATAAGCTAGGACTAATTCGTTCAAGTACTTATTCTTCCTTAGTGCAGTAATAGCATGAAATGGGCTGCCTGAATCAGCCATGAAAACCAACGACAGAGCTTAAGTCTCTAATTTAACATGCACGACGAGTTACCACGTCAATTATTTTTTTTTTTGTTGAAAGAACGTCTTTAATTTATAAGAATTAAAAAAATCCTAAATATACATTCGCGTGATACCTTAACGTCTGTAAAATATCATCGACTTAAAAATATTTAGAGTTTATACAAAAGTTTTGCTCTTACAGTGAAGCAAGATGCTAAAACATTTTAATTAACATTTCTGTAAAAAAAAATATTTAAAAATAAAAATTGCAACTTCTTTATTGAAACAATGTCTTTGAAGTTTTCATTATCCGCAAGCAATTTCGTCTCTAAGAAATAAAATAAAGTTTTAAAAACTCTCCCGATTTTTTTTCTCTCTCACCAGGTCAAGAAATAAATTTGTTTTCCAATGGAGAAATGTTCACCATAACATTTTGATTTCGTTTTTTTTTTAAAAAAAGGTTCATGTTTTTCATTGAGTGCTTAACATTTGATCTTGGCATAAAAATGTCCGATGATTCTCATTTCGATATTTAAAAAAAAATATTTTATAGTTAATAGTTTGTTGTGACATGATGGGAGGAAGATCAAATGTTCACAATATTAATACCTGGAGCTTTTAAAGTTGTTCACATTGAAACGTGCACTCACAGGGGCGTAGCTATGGGTTTGGGACCCGGGAGGCTTGACCTATTTATGGCCCCCACCATTTAGACATCCGATATCATGACATGAGATAATGTACGTTTAAATATATAAGCCCAGATTCCATTTGGTACAGTATCGGTATAGAAGTAAAATTAACAAAAAGTAACCATGACGACTCTTTTAATGAGTAATACCTTTGATAATTGGCGAGAGGATACACAAGTGACTAATCTTAAGTCATATCTCCACGCGTCGTGGTTTCAGTGCATCAAAGACATCTATAACATCATCTAAATCAGCGGTTCTCAACCTTTTATGCTCGGCGACCCTTTTTACAATCCCCCACTCTGCAGCGACCCCCCCCCCCCACACACACACATAGCAATAGAAGAAAAGACAAAAACAATCCATATTTTTGATGGTCTTAGGCGACCCCTGGCTAATCGTCCTACGACCCCCATGGGGGAAGCGATCGACAGGTTGAGAACCCCTGATCTAAATTCTACATCAATGCTGTCTGTTTTTTTTTCTTGACTCCACGTGAATAGCTAGATGACATGGCAGTTGCGTAATATTTAATATTAAATGTAAAGAATTAGGACCTTTTCTCACCCACCCTAGCTACGCCACTGTGTGCTCATTATCTTTAGTAACGTTGCTTATTAGTTTTCATTGAGTAATCTTCGGTTTCTCTGATAGAATAATGCAAATGAATTGTCCTCCTATAATTTAAACACCTTCACTTAGAAAAAAATTAAACGCAGAACAAATCTATATGCAGTAATAATCGTACATAAATAATCCCACAATTATATTTCACAATATTAAAATCACATAGAATATTTTTGTCATGCCAAACTAATAATATAAATTAAAATTGGTCCACTTTTCCTTTTTATACTAGGTTCTGTCCCTTTTTGTAATATTCTGAAACTTAGGTAACTGTAGTAGCTACGAGATAGAGGTAAAGTGCAAAGTTCGAGCGCATTAAGCCTGCTGGCAGCAATTTTCAAGTTTGGATTTTTATAGCACTGTAACGGTCTGACCTATGAAAAAAATGATGGTATCTCTGAATTCCTCGTCCTTTTTCCTCGTCTATAAATATAGATCGGATTTAATGTATCACTAGGCTTAGTTAAAATTAAATACGAAGTCAAAGAGGTGTAGGGTAAGTTTTCGCCAAGCGTACTTTTCCTCGAGCGCTTTTTTCCCCAGTTAGTAAGCTCGATCGGGTTGATGGAAGGTTCGAACAGATCAAAGAAAATATATCTTAAAACATGTTTTAATATTTAATTTTCACTATAAAGTCATTTTCTTTTTACTCCAGCGCAAGAACACCATCCATTGCACCATTTCCCACCCTCCACAACTTCAAATAGTCTCTTTAAGCTGATGAGCAAACAGACTTAAAAATAGCCTTAAGCCCATTACCCATTTCCTTCACTACCGGGTAGTAAAAAGAATAATTCCATACCTCCTGAGTTTGACCTCACCATGAACGTAGCCTTTACAAGGAAAAGGAAATAGTATGTGTCGGAAGTAAAGAAAAAAGGTGCATGCGCAGTAGCAATATAGTAGTAATTTGGTAAACATTCAATTAAAAAAGTTTTAGCAATAAAAAGTGAACTGTTCGAACCTCTTGACAAATCGGGGCTGCTTGAACTTCGCACTTTACTCTATATCTTGAATACAACTTCCTGTCTGGATCCATCTACATATGCACCAGTAGAGCATGGGGTAACAATCACCATTTTTATTACTATAATTTGAGGCATTACCAAACTAGACCTTTTTATTCAGACAGTGTATCGCTAAAAAGTATATATACCGTATATTAATGAATAGATGTAATAAACCAGTGTTTCATCATGAGTGATACGCGTTTCATCGCAACCGCGACAACTGTGCTGATTTTTTAAATACCCATTTATTATGTTCTGTTATTAAATGAAAATAGAGGGAGGGGTGAAGGGTTCTTAGCATTACAAAAGTTATAAATCAGTGTATTAAACGTATCCATTACAAACTAGTGGACCAAGTTTCCTGACGTTTCTAAACAAATTAACACTATATTACGTCCCGACCCAAACACACATCCTCGCGAGAGAAGTATCGGTTTCTTTGTTGAATAATGCACAATGCCTATATGGTTAATGAGGATGTCATGTGGCTAACACAACGACAAATCGCTTTCACCTTCCCCCCTTATGCACACCCTTATTCTTTGAAGAAAATTCCCATGCAGCATGGATGATATAAAATCAGATATAAAGAATCAAGTCCCTACCCGGAGACCCCTCGTTTTGACATGGAAGTGCTCAATTAGATCGTCTTTAAATTGAAAGATATTACACCGAGGCATTTATAAATGAAAGGAATGATTATAGGTCCACCTTCACTTTGACACGGCAAGAGTGTCAAGCTTGTTAACTGATAAGTCCTTCTGGTACGCAATAATAAAAGTCAAGGTCGAGATAGTGTTAATTATATAAACAACAAGCAAGGTATAAAAAAAACTTTAAAAAAAAAAAACTCATCTAAGGAGAAGAACTCCACACTTAGAAATAAATCTCTCAAGTATGTAGAAGTTGTTTTTCCTTATTCGATATCAAACAATAATTAATTACCAATAATTAATTGACTAATTTTTAAAAATTGATTCATGTATTGCCTACGCCAATGAATAATTGTTCAAAATATCAACTTGATCCGAGATTGGGGTGTGGGAGAAATAATGTTTATTAACCTTTTACTAGACAGACAGAGTTGATTTCGCTTTGTAATAAGCAGCATGTACTTTTCCATAATAACTAAAATAATATCATAGGGAGTTAAAAAAAAAGAAGCATGGACTTTGTAATAGAAGACCTTATTTCTATCCTGTCTATTACAGAAGCTAAGTTAAGAAAGGGTATTATGCAAGGGAAGACATTAAAGCGGGATCAGTTAATAAGTTGCAAGCTTCATCTTAAGTCTATTTTGTGAATGTATTGTTGTTAGTTTTAGTAGTAGTATGTGTTAGTATTATGTGCAAGTGTTAGAAGTATGTCAATTGTGCTCAATTTGATTTTTTTTTCTTCGTAAAACATGTTATCACTTCACCTATACGAGAATCTCCGACATACACCGGACAATGGATGATGACATTTAACTTTGGTACCCTATACCAGTGGTTCCCAAACTTTTTCCTTGACTGAACATTTCCCATATTCTTAGTGTCTAGTGGAACACTTTGCTTACTTTTAAGAGAGATTAATGTACTTTGTTTTTATAGATAATTAGTAAATGACCATATAATATTTTATATTTTATTTTAAATAGATATATCTAGAAAATATTATATAAATATATTACAACGCTAAAGCATTTAACCGCATGGATTAAAACCATAACAGAGATCAGTTTTACAATATATATATATATATATATATGTACGCACATGTGTGTATAATATTATGGCGATAAATGTCTTAGCGTTAATACATTTCAACGCATGAATACCATGAAAGACATTAACTAAACGATGTCTACTATATATATACTAATATAAAATGCAAGAATCAAAGTGTACCTTATCCTATCTGGCCAACTATCCCGCAATGATATCCGACTGGAGACGAATATTGCCGTATGGTGAAAGAATGTCCGGATATCCAGCCGGAGTTTAACCCTAGTATATAATGAAGAAGATGATGTTAGACGTAAGATAAGGTTGAATGAAGGGATTGGCTACTGTTCAATGTTCTAGTTTATGGATGCTAGACCATCTTCTGACAAACAGGTATCGGTTCTGTTCATGCTAAATCAACGTTAATGCATGTATGCGTAAACAATGTTAAGGTTTGAAAAGCATAGCGTCTCATGGAGAAAGTCGAAGCGATAGGACCAGACCTTCTGAGTCATTGACTAGCCTTTCGATTAATTATGAGTTCTTGTTTTAGTAAGTGATCAGAACTGAAGCCCGCATTGTATTCCGACCCCGTTATTAAACATCAAAGATTCCACTAAACGGGTTCGCCTAACTTCATCTCGGTCCGAGAACCACTGCCCTAGCAACTAGATGTCTGCCCTTCTAAATGAAACCTTGATATTTATTATTTAAAAAAAAAACTAATAAAAGATTGGAGTGCGTTTTTTTTTTATGAAAAAGAAGAAAAAAGTCTTAAGTTTGATTAAAGGGGAGAGAAGAAATTTTATTAGACGTGATCTCTTTCTCTCTCTCTCTCTGAGTCTTTATTGAGGGGGGATAGACTAGTGTATCTTTGATCTGATGTTTATTAGAAAACTATGCAAGTCAAGTCTATGAAGACCTTGTCACACTTCAGTGTGCGGATCAATGCTGTTGTGATGGGTTGTGAGAAGGAGTGAGTGACGAATATAGGTCACAGAGGAATGTCTGCCCTATAGGGTTTACTTTGCAGCCGTAAATCTATACTCTTTGATTTTGTGTTGAAACAAAGCAGTGGTGTCCAACTTTCTTTTCTGTCGGCACAAGAAGGTCATTTAAATTTCCTGCATGCGTGTCTGAGACTGCATCGCCACGCTAAACGCCTCAGGGTCATCATCTAGTTCAGTGGTTTCTAAACGTTTTTGTCTTGCCATGTTGTTGTTTTTTGTTTTTTTTTTGGTTTTCGGTAGCCCCCCCCCCCCCTTTCTAAACTTGTATTGCATTTCTAACAATTCATCAATATTTTTTAAAAAGTAATTACAAAATCTCTAGCTCACTACAAATTCAAGTCTTTTGTGTCTCAAGTCTCACGCCTGTCTTTCCTAGCACTTTCATACCAGTACTTTTTATTCACTTCGATTACGTCAGACGTGGTTTCGTCATAGACTCTTCAGCCTACACAGCCAAAAACATCTGCCCTTCTTCCCTCATGGTTACATCAGATATCATACTCACACTCTTTCTCTCCCTCTCCTTCTTTCTCCTTCTTTCTCTCTCTCTCTGTATCATTTCTTACTGTCTCTAACACACACACGCACAAGTCACATTGTTCTCAGAAAGTTTCGTATTCAAACCAACATTTAAAAAAAAAAAAGGGCACTGACTATTATTGACTGCACTCCATTACATTAACGATGCACGAAGCTCACATGTTCACGCGACTTTCCCAACACACACTGTGTCACGTCGTGTGCTATACTCACCCTGTCGCGTGCTGGTACACACTTTGTCGCGTGCGATACTTCCCCCACCCCCCACCCCCACTTGAGGATGAAGGGGAGAGGAACGGAGGATGAAAAAATAAATGTCCGCAACTGCTCAGCGATGGTTCTATATTGTAACGTGTGGTCTATAACCATTACCATGTTAGAATTCACAGGTCGTATGCTATACTGTTATAGTTCACATGTCGCATGTAGGGAACTTGATTATGGATTATTGATTTACAGCAATAGTTCATACAAGCAGACGTGTACTGCTGCATGGCGCAGGCCTTCTCCTGGCCAATAACCTACACACCCCAGACTCTTGCTTCGCACTAGATGTCATGCACAATATACAACAGTAAGTAAAGTTGCCTTTTCAGACCTTGCGATCTATAGGGCAGATGATGTGAAGTTCATCTGTTTCTGACGACAACTGTCAACGAGCAGGGTGATTAGCACAACGACCAACCGCCTTTACTTTACCCAATTACTGTTACGTGCCCATTAGAGCTGGGTGGAGACTGTGGCGCCCTGAGAATCCCGAAATTCAAAATCCCAGTTTTCACCAAGATTTGAGCCCCTGATCCCAGGTTCAGAAGTAAAAAGCCTAACCACCTAACACATAACAGTGAGAAATAAATTTCCAAAAGCTAAAAAAAAGCCGTCTAGAAAGTGCTTAACGTTTTTGAGATTCAACATATAAGACGCGGAGGAAGCTATAAAGAGAATCTAGTCTAAGATCTACAGCATTCTTAGGGGTCTATATAGTCTAATTCTAGTCTAAGATCTACAGCATTCTTGGGAGTCTATATAGATCACTTTGGGAATCACTGTTCTACAGTCGCCAATAGTCTATCATCTATCTATTAGCTGAGGACAGAACGATGTCACCCACACAGCAGTTTCCACTTCTTCACGCAACTGATCCGCCCAAAGGAACGATAGATGCCGATAGGCTTACATTTTCTGATCTGCGTCATCCTTAACGTTTGTTATCAGGGTTGGACTCCCAAAGCCCTAAGTATATGTGAAAGGTAGAAGAGGTTTGGATTCAGAGTTTTTATCATTTTCATACGTGGATAGCCAGCCAAGTCTCACAAACCCATCCTGGCCTAAACATATTGACGTAGGCGTTTCTTGCGTTAAATCATTTTGCCTGTTTGTTATTATAGCTTTTAAATAGCGCTACTTTCATGCTTATAGCATGCTCAGAGCGCTTTTGGTCCAATCTCATTTGTGGACCGGTGGGAATCTAGGAGTTAGTTTTCCGTGCTGCTTTTAGGCGCTAGGGGGCCAAGCCAAGCCAAGTTCAAGCACACTTAGCCATTCGACCACGCTTCCCACTACTAAACTACTATGTATAAACTGATTGAATTTCGAGCTATCATCATCGTCATCTTTCCTTTGCGTTCCTCATGGAACATAGGGTCTCAGTAAAAACATGCCACTCTCCACGGTCTCTTGCTAGTTTTTAAATGGCTTCCCAGCTCTTTCCTGTCCTCTCGGCTTCCTCTAGTACACTGCGTCGTCACGTCCTTTTTGGTCTTCCTCTACGTCTTGTTCCCTAGGGGTTCCACTCTAAGGCCTGCCTAGCTCTGTTGTTGGCATCTTTTTTCTAAGGGTGTGACCAATCCATCTCCACTTCCTCTTCAAGATCTGCAGCTCTTTATTTTTCTGTCCACTCATCTCCTACAGTTAGGTGTTATTTTTTATTTTGTCGTACCAGTGAATTTTTAGGCTATTTCTCAGACATCAGTTGATGGAGGTCTGAACTGTTTTTGTTGTTGATTCAGTTGTTTCAAGTTGGAGCTATCGTCTTATCTAATTCCTGAGTCTTGTTTCAAATCAACATTGCATTCAAGTGAGGACCTGATAAGTCTCTCGCTGTGACATCCCACTTTACGTGACTGCAGACGATAGCCTCGCTTTCATTTCAAGGCTATTATGTTCGTTACTAGCGGTTCTAATATTGTTTTGGTTACAAAATATGTAATCTTGTAGGTTTAAGTGAACAATTGTTTCCTTAAAATTACCTCATCTTCAAAATTGTAATAATATTTTATAATCGAAAATTCAAGAAAGTTGAGATTCAGAAATACAAGGTGAAATATTTTGGACTTGAGCGACCGTTGGGTGCGTGGTGGCCCAGTCGCGCTCGTCTTCCAAAAAAAAAGCTCTCAGGTTCTATACTCGGCGAAGACAGGGATTTTGAATTTTGGGATTTTTAGGACGTCCAACACCCAATTCTAATAAATACCTGACATCTTTGGAGAAAGTAAATGCGGTGGGTGGTTATGCTGGCCACATAGCAAAGGATGAAATCGTTTGCCCTGTGGATGGTAAGGTCTTTACTTACTTGACTACAGCGACCTCTATTAAGTCACAAAGTATGGGCGGAAGTGAGCAATTATCTTTTCTAATTCTAGAAAGTTTGCCTATTGAATATCACTACACTTCCTCTTTAACCCATTACTTCCGAAACCGATTTCCTTTGTTTTAATGTAAATGTAAAAAAAAAAAAAAAAAAAAAAAAAAAAAAAAAATAGGTTCAGGAATGAGTAGGGGTTTGTGGAGAAATAAGGTGAATTAATAACATCGTTTTCAAAATACTTTATTCGAAAGAAAAAAGTTAGCCTTTTTTTTTTAACACAATGGACGCGAGAGCGTTAATGATACATAGATGTTTAGGGGGGGATAATAAAGAAAATAATAATAATAACAGTCAACGCTCTAAAGGGAGACTATAATAAGTTTTGTATCTCTTTTAACGAGATTTGATATTAGCAGGGCTGGAGAACTGAGAAGTAAGTCAATTAATGGTAATAATTAGAAGCGAATTTATCAGTGGACACTTATAAAGGGACTACATTAAATTGTCTTTCACTTTTATGCTGACATCGCCAGAGGATTTAAAAACGTTACATAATAACTATTTACCTTGTTGTTATATCAACTAATAACTGTTCCCACAACTTCTGCAATAATCCCACACAATAGCGGTGGAGTATACGGATATATCAGAAGGTGGTAATACTGCAGACCTCGAACGATGACTGTTTTCCTCTAACGAATTTCGACTCTGGCATTGGCAAGAGTGAATATGGTTTCACTTTAACGAATGTCGACCCTGGCAGTGCCAGAGAATGAATACTCGTTCGTTTCTAACATAATAATAATAATAAAACTAATTGAGGGCAGTACTGTTACAGACCTGCACGTCACCAGAAAAATACCTCAGTGGACACTGATAAAGGAACTACAATGACTTTAGTTTCTCTATAACGAATGTCGACCCTGGCAGTGCCAGAGAATGAATACTCGTTCGTTTCGAACATAATAATATTAAAAGTGATAAAGAAATGAGAAATAGAAAAGTAGAAAGACTAGATTGTAGCAACGCCGCTAATAAACAGTGGAACTCTGTCATGTGGCGGGCATGGTCTGAAGTATGTTCCTAATCACGTGGTTCTGTCAAGTGTCTAAGTGTGACCCACTTGTAATCCAATTCCTAAATTTCAAGTGGAAAGAATAAATTAAAATACAACTATCTCCCCCTCCCCTGCCTCCACGTACACAGAGACACGTGCGGAACAACACACACATCATCGCTTCAAAGTGACATCATAAAATTATGGGGATATTTACTCAACCGTATCACTGGACCTCTAATAAAACACTTTACTGGGGCGACCGTCCAATCCTATCACTGGGCATCTGTTAAATCATATCACTGGACATCTGTTCAATCATATCACTGGGCGCCTGTTCAATTATAACTCTGGGAGTCAGTTCAATCGTAGGATTTAGAGTCAGTTCAATCATAACTCTGGGCGACTGTCCAATCATATCACTGGGCGTCAGTTACTTACTTACCAGCATCACATGTAAAATCCTAGAACACATAATATATAGCAACATCATAAACCACTTAGACAAACATAATGTTATCACCCCATACCAACATGGCTTTAGGAAATATGGATCATGTGAAACACAACTAATAGGACTAATTGATGATTTTTCAAAAAGTTTAGATAATAGTGAACAAATAGATGCTATTTTACTAGATTTTTCCAAGGCTTTTGACAAAGTTCACCACCATAGTTTGCTTAAAAAATTAAAATATTTCGGCATTAATGGTCCACTGCATCAGTGGATTAAAGATTTTCTGATAGGGAGAGAACAAACTGTAATAATAAATTGCTCTAAATCAACACCAATAACAGTAAACTCAGGTGTATCTCAAGGACCAGTCTTGTGTCCACTACTATTTTTAATTTACATAAATGATTTACCTAATTGCATTAATTCAGGAACAAAAGTCAGATTATTTGCAGATGATTGCATAATATATAGAACAATAAAAACAACACAAGACACAGATATTTTACAAAGAGAATTAGATGAATTACGGAAATGGGAATCAAATTGGAGCATGTCTTTCCACCCAGAAAAATGTCAGTTGTTAAGAGTAACAAAAAAACTAAAACAAATTAATTCCACTTATCTTATTCATGGCAAACCAGTAACACAGACTAAAAACGCAAAAAACCTAGGTGTTATAATAAATGAAAAACTGTCATGGAATCCACATAGTGATGAAACTACAAAAAAATCCAACAAAGCATTAGGGTTTATCAAAAGAAATTTCTATAAATCAAATAAGAACATAAAACTAAAATGTTATTTAACCTTGGTTAGGCCAATAATAGAATATGCATCCACCGTTTGGGACCCCTCAACACAAGAAAACATTAAGAAACTGGAACAAACACAAAATAGAGCAGTGAGATTCATAACAAACGAATATTCACATTTGACTAGAGTAACACCATTAGTAAAATCACTAAATTTAGAAAGCCTTCAGGACAGAAGACTCAAAAGTACATACATAAAACACAACCATAATCTTCAAATACAAAAACTAAACTTAATAAAATACTCTGAAAGACACAAAAATAAAGGCACATTCCTCGTTCCCTATGGTAGGACAAATTTGTATAAATACTCCTTCTTCCCTAGTGCTATTAGAGCATGGAATGGGTTGCCTGAGCAAGCCAGAAAAACAAGTGACTTGGCAGAATTTAAGTCATTGGTTAATATGCATGACTAAATGCATGACGCGTAGGACGTAATCATCTTCTTTTTTGAAGTAACGTCTGTATTATATAAGATAAGATAAGTTCAATCATAGCACTGGGCGTCAGTTCATTCATAGCACTTGGCGTCAGTTCAATCATAGCACTGGGCGCCTGTTCAATCATATCGCTGGGCGTCAGATCAATCATAACTCTGGGAGTCAGTTCAATCATAGCTCTTGGAGTCAGTTCAATCATAACTCTGGGCGACTGTCCAATCATATCACTGGGCATCTGTTCAATCATATCACTGGGCGCCTGTTCAATTATAACTCTCGGCGTCAGTTCAATCATATCACAGGACGTCAGTTCAATCATATCACTGGACTTTAGTTCAATCATAGCACTGGGCGTCAGTTCAATCATAGCACTGGGCGTCAGTTCAATCATAGCACTGGGCGCCTGTTCAATCATATCACTAGGCGTCAGTTCAATCATAACTCTGGGAGTCAGTTCAATCATAACTCTGGGCGACTGTCCAATCATATCACTGGGCATCTGTTACATCATATCACTGGGCATCTGTTCAATCATATCACTGGGTGCCTGTTCAATTATAACTCTCGGCGTCAGTTCAATCATATCACAGGACGTCAGTTCAATTGTAGCACTGTGCGTCAGTTCAATCATATCACTGGGCGTCAGTTTAATCATAACACTGGGCGTTAGTTCAATCATATCACTGGACTTTAGTTCAATCATAGCACTGGGCGTCAGTTCAATCATAGCACTGGGCGTCAGTTAAATCATAGCACTGGGCGTCAGTTCAATCATAGCACTGGGCGTCAGTTCAATCATAACACTGGGCGTTAGTTCAATCATATCATTGGGCGTCAGTTCAACCATATCACTGGGCGACCGTCCAATCATATCACTAGGCATCTGTTAAATCATATCACTTGGCGTCTGTTCAATCATATCACATTGCGTCAGTTTAATCATATAACTTGTCGTCTGTTCAATCATATCACATTGCGTCAGTTTAATCATATAACTTGTCGTTTGTTCAATCATATCATAGGGCGACAGTTTAATCATATAACTTGGGCATCAGTTCAACCATAGCACTGGGCGTCTGTTCAATCATTTCACTGGACATATTTTTCAGCTTTTAGCATTTTAGGATAGTTATTTTAAGATGTAGTTTGTTTTGTAAAGAGTGAAATCTTTATAGTGACATTTCGTAAAGTATCGTGTGTTACCTGCCTGGCAGCACGCAAGGCAGTGCCTAATAGAATTGAACCTTAAACATTAGCTCTGCTATTTCAAGCCCTAATTCCTCTACCAGAAATGTGTTGCCTTCAGTATATAGGAGCATTTAAGAAAATGAAAAGAAAAACGCCTTAAAAAAAACAACAGCAGGCCCTAGTTGACTAGGGAAAACAAAAGCGCAAATGAGCATTTCTGGGAATCTGGTGACTTCGGAACTTCATAGAATAACAAAGGAACAAAGTTAGGTGTCTCTCTTGTAAGAATTCCGACAGATCAAGCAGGCCGTGACAGAGTACATTAATACTTTAGGTACATGGAGAGGGGGTCTTCCTTTTTAACAGGACTCAAATTTTACATTCGATCGTCTTAATTTGTCCTCCGCGTTAAACACGATGTGGATTAAATAGACTATTTAGTCATAAAGAATCAAGTCTCCGTGAATAAAATGTGCAATCACTGAAAGCTAACCTAAAACATATTCTGGGGCCCTTACGCTTCTGCTCTCAGTTTGTTCCACCATTACCACATACATCATGCACTATATAGAACTAGTCTACCGGCGGCGTAGCATACGCCGCTATTTTACAGGGTCGGCCTTAGGTGACCGCAGTGGGCTCCGCACTTATGCGACCGCAGCGGGCCCGCACTTTCTTTGCACTCTCGCTAATTCTAGGTGTATAAATTATTAAATTAAACCATTGTATAACTTATAACAGGTTTCCCGCGGCCTCCTGTCAATTTACCAGGAGCTCCTGAAAATCTCCTAAAATTGCAAAATATACGAAAAAGTCCTTGAAATATCCAGAAATTTTTGAAATCTTTAGAAAACTCATACGAATCTCCTGAAATATATAGATCTAGACAAAAATTGTCATTTTGAGGTGTCATTCAATAAGGAAAATGCCAATCCTACACGCGATAAAAAAAACGGCATTTAGAATCTGGTGAAAGAAGCTTCTCGCGCCTCAAACTAATGAAGAATTACTTTAGTTCAACAATTCTCGTAGATAGATTAAACATTTGTTAATTCTTGCTATTGAGCGTGATCTATGTAGGAAATATAATTTTTATGATCTACTGTAAGACTTCGCTACACGCAAGGCTCGTAAAGTTCGTGGGATAACTCTATCCGCAGAAATAAAAGAGTGATCTTTCATTTACTTCTTCTTCTCGTCCAAACTCTTGAGCGAATAAGAGAATTATAGATAGATAGATAGATAGATATTATAGAACTATATTTTTGTTTTGATTTGTTGTACATAATAGCCTAAAGCTTTGCTTTTTCACTTTTGCTAAGTGCAGACGACAAGTTGTCTCTAAACGTATCTTTTTACTCTGTGAATATTTTAAGCCTCTTTAAGAGTGTCTTGATGCTATTCGATCTAATGTCTGGTGTGCGATATCAAAAGATGGTTCAGTAGCACGAGGGAAAGAAAAATGAGAGAGTGAGAAAGAGGGAGAGAGAGAAATAAAACGAGTGATAGTGGCATAGAATGAGAGAGAGAGAGAGAGAGAGAAAGAGAGAAGGAGAGAGAGAACAGAGAAAGAGAGGAGAAAGATTGAGAATTTTGTTTTTAAATGTAGTCTGGGTTCCGACTTCCTTGGGGAATCAGCCAACTTATACAATGTTGTATGCTTAAACGTGAAAGTCAATCAAAGTATCATTTTAAGACCTTCGGGTTTGGATGCTAAGTAACCTCTGCCACGCCACGTAATCTTTAACTCTAAACGTGGCATTTTTTGAAATATAAAGTTATTAAAGATAGAGGGACATTTCTTATTCCATATACTAGGACAAATTCGTTCTCAAGTGCTCTTTCTTCGTTAGGGCCCCAATAGCATGGAATGGGTTGCCTGAATCAGCCACGAAAACTATCGACTTAGCAGAGTTTAAGTCTCTTATCTTACTACCTTATATAAAACAGACGTCACTTCAAAAAAAAAAAAGTCTCTAATTAACATGCACTGCTTTTTTTTTTTTTTGAAGTGACGTCTGTTTTATATAAGGTAGTAAGATAAGAGATATCTATTTCAGTTGTTTTTATTTATTTTTATTTATTTTTTTTTTTATTTTTATTTTTATTACAGTTTTCTAAGCGATTTTTTAAATTATGTAGTTTGTTGTCGTTTATTTAGTGCCTGATCATGAAAAAAGAAGATTCCGAGGTAGAGGCTCTCAACTGTTTAGAAAATAAAACATGTTCTGAAATATGTTGAGATCCCCTCAGCAGCATTGAATCTTCCTCTGTCTTTACCTCTGTCTTTACCTCTGTTCTTTACTACAGAATGGAAGACCACCGCATCCCTAAACGACTCTTGTATGGCCAACTAAGCGAAGGAAAGCGCTCGCAAGGTGGTCAAAGAAAGCGCTTCAGGGACACCCTCAAAGCTTCTCTGAAGGCGTTCAGCATAGACACAGACACCTGGGATTCAGAGGCACATGACAGAGCATCATGGCGTTTCGCTGTGAAAACTGGCGCACAGATTGCTAGGAAACAACGCTGGCAGAAGAAAAACGCCAGAAAAGAAAAGCAAAGCAACGACACTAGCTCCAGCTGGAATAACCGTTTGATTGTCGTCTGAGCTGAGCCGAAGGCTCTTCAAGCTGAAAGTTTGAAAAAAAACCTGTTAGGTCGTCCAGTCTAAACAGTAAAAAAAAAACCCTGTGTGAACACACAGTTCTGTTTGAGAGCGACCCGAGTCAATGCCTATGAAAGCATTGCTGTTTCCAATGCCTTAGGCCCCCGACTCATTACCGAAGGCCGAGGACACCGGGAGCCTCCGTCATTTTCCTTCACTATACCAAGCTAACCGTGGGGACTCGCCATTTATGTAACGGTCCTTTGAGGAACGGCGCATGGATGTGTGACAGTTTTGTGGGGACTTTTTTACAACCCCGCCCGTGCAAGGGGTTGACTCTCGTCTACCCGTGGGCATCCCCACGGGGATTATGTTTTGCCATTCGTTTCGCCTAGCTACTCCCTCAAGTAGCCGTTTCCACCCAGGTGCCACGATGAGGCAGAACAGCTCACCTGGGCTTGAATAACCTGCCCAATGTGCGGCCGAACATTCCGGGCTCACATAGGTCTCACCAGCTACATGAGGAGGCATAAAACCCAAGTGCAAAGCCATAAGCCCCCTGGATGACAAAGTGGTCTTCATCGAACCACGATGGACTAACTATATATTCTCTGTTCTTTACTTCTGTCTTTACCTCTGTTCTTTACCTCTGTCTTTACTTCTGTCTTTACCTCTGTCTTTACCTCTGTTCTTTACCTGTCTTTACCTCTGTTCTTTACCTCTGTCTTTACCTCTGTTCTTTACCTCTGTCTTTACTTCTGTCTTTACCTCTGTCTTTACCTCTGTCCTTACCTCTGTCTTTACCTCTGTCTTTACCTCTGTCTTTATCTCTGTCTTTACCTCTGTTCTTTACCTCTGTCTTTACCTCTGTCTTTACCTCTGTTCTTTACCTCTGTCTTTACCTCTGTCTTTACTCTCTTCAAGATTGTATTTTTGTCTTTTCTTCCCCCCCCCCCCCCCGTGTCACCTGCTGTTGTTTATTTGATCTATTGTCTTGATCCCTACAGCACCACCCCCTCCCCGCTTCCTGAACGTCTTACGCTTACCCATGTCCTCCCTGCTGGCCCTCCCCCGTGTCACATACATGTCAAACTCCCCCCGGCCCCCCACCCCATCCACAGCTGTTGTGAATTGGTGCAGAATTTTTAAAAAGTAAAAACTAAACAACTAGATCTACTTTTTTTTTATCTGAGGAGCTGGGGATGTGGGGGGGGGGGGGGGGGGGGGGAGAGAAATGTCGATTTGACATTAAAATCTTTCTTTTCAACCCTGAAAAGAGAAAAAAAAATTACATACGCCATTTAAAATGAAAAGTCTGGAGCGCTCCAATTCCGTTTTCTCTCGCTTTCTCTTTATCTTCTCTCTCTCTCTCTCTTTCTCTCTCTTTATCCTCTCTGTCTCTCTTGTTCGCTCTTTACTTCTTCTGTCTTTCCCTCTCAATCGTTGTCTCTCCCTATTTCTCTGTCTTCTATTTTCTTCTTTCATTCTTTCTTTCACACCACTCTCTTCTTCCAACTATCTATCTCCCCTCTCCTTCTTACATTCTTCCCCTCCCCTCCCCCATTTGTTTCCTCTCTTGTGTATCTTCCTTTTTTGTCTTTTCCTATCTCCTCCCCACATCTTTCTCTCTCTCTGTCTCTTTCTCTCTCTCTCTCTCTCTATCTCTTTCTGCATATAAACAAAAAAATCCTTGATGTGAATGGTCAGCGATTTTTTCCTAGCATTTCAAATGTGCTGTTTTTATCTCAGCGTTTCTTATAAAGTTCCACTATACCCATTGGCATTCCATTCATACCACCTTATGGCCTCCATAGAAGGCTCGTACTACCTTTTACGTATATCCAGCTTACAAGATTTTATATACATTCAGCTTACAAGACTTTATATACAACCAGCGTAAACTTAGCCAAAACGTCCAACAGGAAATCAGCGGCGAAGTCGCCATTATCACAATGCTCGTTGAAAAGGATCTTATCCAACGGACAGGCGTGGACCCGTCATTACCCCAAGACCTGTCAAAATGTTCCACGATAGCAGTGACCATTACTGGGTTGGGTCGTGCCATGTTCCTAACGCGCAGCGCATCGGTGCGGGTTCACTCGTTATAAGAAACCGAAGGCCGAGCGAACTACGGAAATTTCTTCCTATTGAACCTTAATAGAAGAGCAATAAAACTGGCGGCCTCTGCAATGTATTCTGGCGGTTATAAAACGGTAAATTAAATGTTTCGCTTTCAGACCTTGCGATCTATAAAGCAGATGATGTAAAGGCCCTCTGTTTCTATGGCCCCCGGTTAACGAGGGTGTTATGTGGCCAACACAACGACCAACCGCCTTTACTATTTCCCCCAAGTAATGTCAGGTACCCATTAGAGTTGGTTGGACTCAGAGGCGCCCTAGTACAATAATTAGTACACACTTATTGTTTTGTCACTTTGTTTTGAGGGGTTTATTTTGTTTTTTCTTGAGTGGATTGAGGGGCCACCGAGTGCAGAAAGCTGTCATGAGGGTGAATGAAGAACTTCGCTCCGATGACACGGAAGGGCGTCAACCTTCAAAGACTAGGCCAGGGTGGAGTAGAGAAGGTGGCTCAGAAGTACTCATCAACAACATCGGTTCTTGTGTGGTGGGGAGTGCGCGTGCTGTGTGTTGAGTGACAATATCCGCTCCATACGTCGCGCGTCATCGCTTCCGACTCTTATGAAATGAGGTCACAGACCTACTTCTTCAAATTGTACTTTGGATAGGTCAGACAGAGGGGGCCAACTAAATGTACTATGGATGGTAATACAGAGGCGGCTAACTAAGTGTACTTTGGATGGGACAGACAGAGGCGGCAAGCAAGTTGTACATTGTATGGGTTAGACAGAGGCGGCCAACTAAATGTACTTTGGATGGGTTAAAGTCCTTAAACAGAGGCGACCAACTAAATGTACTTTGGATGGGTTAGACAGAGGCGGCAAACTAAATGTACTATGGATGGGACATACAGAGGCGGCACGCAAGTTGTACTTGCAAAGAAAATACAGAAACGGCAATAGTTGTTTTTCGGATGGTGTATCTCTCTAAGCCCCAGTGTTTTAAATCTTTGGGCCCCAGTTTTGTATCTCTGTGAGCCCCAGTGCTGTATCTGTGAGTCCCAGTGCTGTATCTCTGTGAGTCCCAGTGCTGTATCTCTGTGAGCCCTAGTGCTGTATCTCTGTGAGTCCTAGTGCTGTATCTCTGTGAGTCCTAGTGCTGTATCTCTGTGAGTCCCAGTGCTGTATCTCTGTGAGTCCCAGTGCTGTATCTCTGTGAGTCCCAGTGCTGTATCTCTGTGAGTCCCAGTGCTGTATCTCTGTGAGTCCTAGTGCTGTATCTCTGTGAGTCCCAGTGCTGTATCTCTGTGAGCCCTAGTGCTGTATCTCTTAATGCGGTCTAAAGTTAACGACTGTGTCATGTGGCCAGCACTGTGATCAACAGACTTCATGTTAGCCGACTAGTGACTAGTGTTTTTAGCCATCGATACCATGTGTGTGTGTTTGGGTTTCCTACCTAAGTAATTGTTTTCCTACATTCTGGGACGGTTGGATATAAAAAATAGATACTTTTGATTAACTCTTTCTCTTCTTACAGACGATACCGGCTTTGATTCCACCAGAATGTGTTAAATAATTACGGAGAGATAAGAGTTAATGTCTGTGACATTTATATCAAACTAGTTTAGGTTAGATAACATACAATGAATTTGAAATTGTCTTTAGTCACAAGAAAACGAAAACAGCTTTACATACAAAGTTAGAATAGACTTGTTTCTCTGCTTCTGTCTTCTTCTGTCATCCTCTGTCTCTCCATTTCTATCCCTCTTCCATGTTTTCCTCCCTTTCTCATATCTAACGCTCGATCTTCCCACTCTCTATTCCACCTTCTCGCTCTTTCTCTCCAATTCTATCTCTCTTCTTTCTCTCTCTCTTCCCTTTCTCTCCCTTTCTTTCTTTTTATTTCTTTCTATCTCTCTCTCTTTCTCGCTCTCTCTCTTTGTGGATGTATCTAGGGTAGATCCAACCGCTACGTTATTACAATACAGGAATTTTATGCTTAAATATATCTGTGGCATTTTGCGTCTCGAGAGACGATCTTTTCCCTTTGCAACTTCTTGTGTCACTAAAGAGGCCAATCCTTGATACACAGCTGCGATCGCAGGTTGGGCATATATAATCACTAGGCGCCGTTGCATTTTCACACTTCTTTCTGCTTCTGTTGTGTATGACATCTGCAATCTTTGACCCTTCCTTTATGCTATCTCTCCATGAGGATCTGTCCAGTGCCACCTCTTCCCAGTTGCCAGTGTAGATTTTGAAGAGCTTCATGTCGCATTTGCATACATCCATATAACGTAAAAGTGGGCGACCAGCGGCTCTCCTGCCTTCTATTAGATCGCCATACAGGATGTCCTGTGGAAGTCGACTTACTGGCATTCTACGAACGTGGCCAAGCCAGCCAAGGCGTCTGCTGCTGATAACAGCGGATGTCCTGGCACCCTGCTCTTTGTAGCACCTCCTCATTGGTTATCTTATCTTGCCACCTTATTTTAAAGATCCGCCTTAGGCATCGGAGGTGGAAAACATTCAGCTTTTTTTCCTGCCATGAGTAGGTTGACCATGTTTCACTTCCGTACAGCAAGATGCTCAACACATAGGTCCGGTAGACTATGGCTTTAGTACTGCTAGTCAGCAATATATTGTCCCAGACTCTTTTCAGCAGCCGTGACATGGTGGCCATTGCCTTGGCTATCCTGTTGTTTATGTCTTTATCCAGTAGAGCGTTGTTGGATATGATGGAGCCAAGGTAACAAAAGTGATCAACAGTTTTTAGTGTTTGGCCATTAATGCTTACTTGAGGTGCAGTGTTTGTGTTTTGGACAAGTATCTTAGTCTTGCTTTGACTGATGTTTAAGAAGCAGCAGATAGTTTGTCAACCAGGCACTGTAGCTGAATATCAGAATCAGCCACAATAGCTGCATCATCAGCATACAGGAGTTCCCTGACGAGTAGCTTCCTAACCTTGGTTTTTGCCCGCAGCCTTGATACCTTAAATAATTTTCCAGAGGATCTTGTATGGAGAAAAACACCTTCGTTTATGTCGTTGTACGCATAATGCAGTAGACAGGAGAAGAATATGCCAAACAGAGTAGGTGCGAGCACACATCCCTGCTTGACACCACTGCAAACCTCAAAAGGTGCTGATTGGGCTCCATTGAATTTGACAGTGCATTTAGTTTCCTCGTGAAAACACTCAGTGAACTGCAGTAGTTTGGGAGGGCAACCTACTTTCCTCAGGAGTTTGAAAAGGCCACTTCTGCTGACCATGTCAAAAGCTTTAGCCAGATCAACAAAAACGATGTAAAGGGGTCTGTCTCTCTCTCTCTCTGAATTTCTCCTGCAGTAGTCGTAGAGAAGATATCATGTCTATAGTGGATTTACCACTCCTGAATCCACACTGAGACTCTGGGTAGACTCTAGAAGCTATCACTTGCAGCCTGGATAGTGCCACTCTAGCAAAGATCTTGCCCACTATACTGAGGAGAGAGATACCCCTGTAATTGTTGCAGTCACTCCGATCCCCTTTGTTCTTGTATATTGTGACTATAGTTGCGTCACGCATGTCCTGTGGGACATGACCTGTTTCCCAACAGCGGCAGAGGAGAATATAGAGTTCAGAGAGCAGGAGTGATTCGTTGACTTTCACTACTTCCACTGGGATACCATCACTCCCAGGAGATTTTCTATTTTGTATGCAGTTAATTGCTTTTTTAAGGTCACTAAAGCTTGGAAGATCATCTAGGCATTCCAGTACTGGAAGATCTGGTAGAGAAGCCAGGGCGACATCGTATACTGTATTCTGTGTGGCATAGACTTCGAGGTAGTGTTCTGTCCATCGTTCTAGCTGCTTGGTTTGATCTGTAATTTTTTCTCCTGATTTGGATAGAAGGGAGGGGGCAGGCCTAGACACTGTTGGGCCCAGGGCTTAAATATATACTGATAAAAAAACTGCTTATAAAAATCAACGTAGATCGTTGAATGCGGTGGCCAAGTTGTATGAGTTTACTTGTCTTAACGTTACTTCAAGGTTCGAATGTTCGAATCTCATATTTTTGTTCTAACATAGCAACCATAACTGATATTAGTATGAAGTTTACATCTATATTACACTTTTTTTGTGTCTGTATTTGTTTGACCAGGGAAAACGAACTGAATTGAGTTAGAAAACATTGTACCTAAGAAAAAAAAATAGTTCACCCTTCTTCTTTTGAGTCAATAGTCTAATGGACGATAAGCAACATCTGATCAATTTCTTTATGGTATGTAAATAGGGACTTGTTTTGATTGACATAAACATAAAGGGGGGGGGGCAGGGCAACAAGGATACCCAAATCTAAGATGTTTTGTTTGACTTTGTTTATTGTATTTTGCATAAATTGAACAAGGACTCATCCTCATAAATGTCACTATGGAGTTTTAATACAAGTCACCAACCCCCCCCCCCCCTTTTTTTCCCAGACTGAACGTCAATGCTATTGTGAAATATTTGTTTCGCTGATCTGATTTCCACTTTTTATATCTTGTTGACTTTTTAAGAATTATGTAGGTACAACAAGCTGGCGTCTTGTCATCAAAACAAAAAAACAAAAAAAAAAAACCATAGTATTCACAATCTCAAAGTGCTGTCAGTAGTTCATCTCCATCCTGCCCCCCCCCCCCAACTATCAATATCTTTAACTTGGCTCGTTGAAATGTTGATTGATTATTGATGATGTAATTAATGTCAACCAAAAAACAACAAAAACTTCCTTTTGTTGATCTTAAAGATCGATATGTCTGCTGTTGTTTATAGCATATACTACACAAAGTACACAATATGTGGCCATTTTAGTGTCTTTCTTTCTTGACCAGGTTTTTTTGTTGTCTGTCGTGTAGCTGGTAGCCTAGCAACATGAGAAGGAAAGGGGCCAGATTGGCGTTGGGTTTTTTTAAGTTTCGATTTGACAATATGGCGTTCATAATTAAAACATATGAATACTAGTCACATTGGCGGTTGGGAAGACATAGCTCTAGACCGCACCAGATGGAGAGAGACAGTGACCAAGAAAGCTATGGACAGTGAAAGTACATGGGTCTCAGCTCAGGAAGAAAAACGTACAATCCGAAAAATGGCCGGCCAGCTCCTCTACCACCGAAGCAAAAGCCACCTTAACCTGCGCTATTTGTGTACGGGAGTGTCTCTCCAAAATAGGGCTCCACAGCCACATGAGGAAGTGTGCTCTGAGATGAACCATGGTCGTTCTACGACTGAAGAAGGCCAATACTAGTCAGATATGCGTGGTACAAGCATTAGATTTTCAGGATTAGATTTAAGTTTCAAAACTTTATGTTTATGAATATTAAGGAGTTTAGAATTAGATTTAGGGATATACATTAGTAGAGCTAAGCGATGGAAATGTACATTTGACAAACACGACGTCACGGATGCCACGGCGAGTTCAGTGCTGGACATTTCCGAAAATGTAAAAAAGTAGTCTAAAAAATGGTCAGAAAATGAGAGAGAGACAGAGATGGAGTGAGAGCTTAGGAGTGTGTGAGAGTGAGAGAGAGAGAGAGAAATGGATAAAGTAAGAGCTAAGAGGATACAAATCAGGTAATTGAGAACGAGAGGCTCAAAGAGAAAAAGAGAAAAAGAACATATTATTGAGTTAGAAAGAGCAAAATATTTAGAGAAAGAGAGAGAGACAGACAGACAGACAGAACAAAAAATAGCACTTTAAAATGTTGTCGTCTGCTACTATTTTTATTTACTTTCCCTCCTCTCTCTCTCACTTCTTAGTCACTCTCACGTGCATGTTGACCTCACTCCCAATCAAATCACCGAATGTACCTAGCTGAATCTACAACTCACCTCCAGGCACCCACCCCCTCTCCCCCTCCCCTGTTTTTAAGCTCACGCCTCAGAACCATCTGCCTCATATCTTACTCATGCCCCCCCTTTCCCTCCTTTTTTTTTTGCCCCCCAGCTGCTTTATTTGACACAAGGGTGCCTCCGTACGCCACACCGTTTTTCCCTCACCATTCAGCACCTTCCTGAATTAACTCACCCCTGCGCTCGGCTGGCGGACAAACCTGAGGGGATATAGGCGCAGGCCCATAAAACGCTCTAAGCCCCCGTGCGTGTCACCGACTGAAGTCTACTGATGCCACCCGCCTTCCAGGAGGGCTTTTAGAGCTAAACCAAACATATTTTTACTCACTTCCTTTTCTTTTTCACCTTCCAAAAAAAAAAATACCCCTCCCCCCCCCCATCTCTTCTTTTTCTGGCTCAATTCGACAGACAAATGAGTAAAAACCTGGCACAAGAATTCCAAAACATGCCAAGAGGAATTGTGAAAGTTTCTTTTGCCCTTGAGCTTGGAAAGGGAAATGTTAGAGATGAATCTGGTAGGATCCAGCAAAATGGTGGCAAAAGTTTATCTTATATTTTGAACCTACCAGGCTCCTGGCGTTGACGTTCGGGAAAAAAAAAGGAAGAAAAAGCGCAAAGTTACAAAGTTAAAAAACAAATAGGAACAAAGATGGTTCTTTGTAACTATTAGAGAGTTTCATTTTGGGTCTAAATAACCACTGCTGGTGCGCGGTGGCTGAATGATTGAACTCTTGGCTTCCGAACATGGGGTCATTGGTTTAAAATCTGGTTAAGGTTGCAACGTTAAGACTGGGATTTTTAATTTCGGAATCCTTGGACGCCTCTGAGTCCACCCAGCTTTAATGGGTACTTGACACTAGTTGGGGAAAATTAAAGGTGGTTTCTCGCTGTGCTGGCCACATATCACCCTCGTTAAACGTGGGCCACGGAAACAGATGACCTTTATATTATCTGCCCTATAGATCGCAATATATATGTTACACTGTAACTACAGTATGCATTAACTGCATCAATTTATGCATGTGTATTTAAAAAGTATAAGTCTTTTGTTTCTTTCTGCGCAAACAATCTGTCACGTGACGTTTTCTTGAATAACTTTCAACATTTAAACAGTTGTTGTATAAATCGTCTCTGCGTCGGATTACTGAGTGTGTTGGATTAAAAATTGTTGGATTATTAAGTGTCAACTGTAAATTGGGAATTCTTACTTGCACTTTTGTGAAAAGTTTTAGAATTCTTTTTTTGAGGTCAACTGACCTTTTTTTGAGGTCCTATTAGTGTATCTTAGGAGTATTTTTGCGGTGAAGGTACCACAGCAGATAGTCATTAACCTTTTCAGGAAGGTCCAGAGCCAAACACCCTCCTTGCGTTCGAACAATGTAGTGTGGATGTAGAACCACATTAAAACCTTTTGATCCTAGTTGAGCTGAACACGTTTCGCTCATAGTGATGACGTCAGGGTATTCACTCACCGAGACGTCAAGCTCACTGTGACCTCATTAGTTCAATGCGACACGGGTCTGAGACGTGATTGTCCGATGTCGTAACGAGTACGTGAACACAATATATGGGTGGACACTGCTCGAGAAGGCCTCAACACTGGCCTGCAACGTCATAGCCTGTGGTCAGCTTAGACCAATAGCTCGTCGCTACGTCGTACAGACCTGTGACGTGGCAACGAGCTATTGGTCAAAACTGCCCAGATGTTGCGGCGTTGCAGGCCAGTGTCCAGGCCTTCTATAACGCACTGTGTCACTGGTCACTGTCGGCTATAAACCATAAGATCTCTTTTTTTTGGGGGGGGGGGGGGAGTTACTTTACGTTACTTTCCGCAACCTTGCACTCCCCCTTCCTCATTAGCCCCCTAGCCCTACTCTTACTCTTTTTTTTTTCCTTCTTTTCTGTCCTCTTCAGACTTGGTACTAAGGGGAGGTAAAGAAAACAAAGCACTCAGTTGTCGTTTGAGCTCTATCGTTACGGTAACGAGACAGAGCGTAAAGTAAAGTGCTTACTTACCCATCACACTTCGACAACCTGGTTAGACGTGCCACGGCAGTAGAGAGCGAAATGGGGGACGGGGGGTTGGCGGCAAAAAGAGGGGGGGGGGAAGTGAGCGGCCTACCCTTTCCCTCTACATTTAAATGCGTTTACGGCGCCTTCTGGAGGTGAGTAAAGAGAGAAAAGTAGAGGAGGGAAGAGAGAGAGAGGAAGAGAGAGAGAGAAAGAGAAATTTTAGTTTCCCTGACACTTCAGTCCTTGCCCGTGTTTATTTTGGTTAGAAGAAACTTTCCAGCAGCGCCTAGTGCTCAATTAGCACCCGAGTCACGGGGAGGGGGGGGGGAGGTACTTTAAAACCTGGAGACGTGTACTGTCTTATGTTGCATGTTCTTTACTCTCCCCCCCTCCCCAGACACACATCCTACTTGATTAACATAACACAATACACCAACGATTTTCGATTACTCCCCTCCCCCAACCCTGTTATTTTATATCATTATAAACCAAATGTTATTGTTTTTGTTATGGCTGCATGTATCACCTGTAAGAATGTATGTCATTTGTTAACATGCACGATTAGATTGAACTAAGAACACACATAGAACGTAATCATCTTTTTTTTTTTGTTGAATAAACGTCTGTATTTCATAAGATAAGATAAATTTGATGAACTTTGACTCCTAATGAATATGTAAATTAGTGAACGGTTTTTGAACAGAGATTTTGGTTAGTGGGTTACTTTCTACACAGACTTGAGTCTTACCTGTAGCTAGATCTACGCCAGTTGTATTGATCTATTTTAAGGGTCAAAGGTCACAGTTCAAGTTTGATTCGCAGTTGTCCAACGTTGACTGGGATTGTGAGTAAAAGTAACTGACATTGAATGATGTTTTGAAACGGACTAACTCAATGACTTACTTGCTTACTGACTAACTAACTGACCCACTCACTAAGTATCTAACTGACTAGCTTACTTGGTAACTAACTTACAAGCTAACTGACTAATTTACTTTCTAACTTACTTACTGACTGACTTATGAACTTACTAACTTACTGAATAAATTACTACACATTTTACTGAATAACTGACTAACTTACGGACTAAGTAATTAACTGACTAAGTTACCAACTGACCAACTTACTTGCTAGCTGAATAACTTACGAAATAACATACTGACTAAATGGCTATCTAGCCAATTTACTAACTAGCTTACCAACTGATTTACTATATAAGTAACTTACCAACTAACTGACTATTTGACAAACAAACTAACTAATTGACTAGCTGGCTAACCAACTGATTTACTTACTGATAAAGCAACTTACCAAGTAACTTTCTATTAGACTAAATGATTGACTATATAACTAAGAAACTAACTGTTTAACCAGTTGACTAATAAGCGAACTATTTGACTGACTAACTGACTAGGTATCCGAGTAACTACTTGATTAATCAATCTTTATAAATCTGAATAATTTTTTTTTTGGTATTGATAAATTTTATATAGTTCATGATCATTTACAGTTACCCTATTCATTGTAATATGTTCTTTTTTTTTAAAGGAAACCTCAGAATTTGCGCTATTTAATTTTAGCTTTATCATCATAGGAATAAAAGTTTAATATCTCTGATCAGAAATAAAAATGACTGACTAGCCAACTAAATAGCTAACAAACTAATCTTTAAAAAGGTGTCTAACTAGCCAAATAAATAAATATCTGAAAAACTAAATGATTAACTATTTGACTTACTAGCTGTTCACGTTTGAGATGTCCTAAAAGGAAAAGATAAGATTTGAACAAAACCCATTGGTATCGCGGTCAAAGTATCATAAATGTAATGGCTCTAATGTCTGGAATTTTTTTTTTTTTTTTTTTGGCATAGTTTTTTTTTTATAACAGAAGATTTTTTGATTTTTTTTTTAAATCTGCTGGTCAAAAAAATATATAAGTATAGGATGAAACCTAAAGGCCTCTTCCACGCTTAATTTTTGAAATCCCGACTCAGACCTGAATTGTTTTTGCAAAGAAATCAGATTATGGACGGAAACCTTCTCCAAGATATGCATGTCCGCAAAAGAGATTGGGCAAGGTCTCCGCTGAGCAAGCTTTAGCCTAGAAGGCGAGCTAAACAAAAGCAGAACTTATGCATTTATGGATGGCTACATTGGACTCAATCAGTTTGTTCTAATGATACATTGTCTATGTAGATTTACTAGATGTAGTCGCTAACAAACAAGACCTTATCACTCAGACTTTTTTTTCTCTCTCTCCTTTTTCTTGGGCTAATTATCTGGGGTTTTCCCGGCCTTAGGAATCTCGCATCAACTGGGATGCTTGATAAACTGTGTCATGTCTGTTGTTTTTTTTTGGAGTTAGGTACTTTCGCATACTGAGTAGAGGTTGTGGAGTATAGGACATTTCAACTTATGTCTCAATTCATTTAATGTTATTAAATAAGTTTTAATTGAAATGAATATTTTACAGAATAAGTAGATCTACATTATTTAGATGTTATTTAGATGTTTAAAAAGGGGGGATTGTTCTAACTTTATTTAGATAGAATATCACGTCAACCCAGTCTGGAAAGTAATGGTTAACAAGCATAACATACAAAAAAATTCTTAAAAAAACAAATCCTATCTAAGGGGAAGAACTTTGCACTTAAAGCTATATATACATATATCTCAATAATGTAGAAGTTATTTTCCCAATTCGATATCCTACAGAATAATTAATTACCAATTATCAATTGACTAATTGGTTAATTTTTTAAATTGATTCATATTTTGTTAGATACATTAAATAATTGCTCAAAGTTTCAGCTTAATCCGTTAATGAATGTTGGACATATAACTGTACACAATTTTTATCAGACTGACTGAAAAAGTGGATACAAAGCTTTGAACAAAATAGAATACCGATTCGTCTATATGCACACATGAAATTTTGACTTGATATCTCTTAAAGATTTAATTATTGTTTTGAAACAAGTTTCCACTCTTACGCACTGCCAGTGTCGACTTTCTTTTAAAGAGAAACTAAATTCATGGAGTGTCCACCGAGATATCGTTTATCCATGTGGATCTAGATCAAGCAGTCATGCAGCAGTACTGCCCTATAGCAAACAATGAGTATTTTCCTAGGAATGTTCTGATTCATGAAGATGTCTGCCAGGTCAGTTGTCGCCACACCTTCGGCTGTTATCACATGTGGGAATATTTTTTATTTTTTTTACGATTTAAATATTAGTGTTATTGTTAAACACCACAAACTGCATAGTAAGGAAAATGGTAACGAAATCGTTCTTGAATGAAACCGCCTTATATTTATGTGTGTGCGTGCGTGCGAATGCTTGTGTGCGACTGTAGGTATACTTGTTCACCCAACCGTTACATATGGATAGCTTAATTACAGCTCCCCCGTTAATTGTCCGTCTCTGGTCGCAGGCGTCTGACATTGCCTTGTCATATTATACAGTGTCTTGACGCCGTCACGCGTCAGTCACCGGCGTCACGAAAAATGACAAGATTTGACTAAACCAAAAACAACAAAAAAACAACCTTTTTTTAAAACTATCTTTACATGTTAATCCTTGTTTTAAATTTAGGACACAAGTTGTTTTGTTTTTGGTTTTTTTTTGGGGGGGGGTTATTTTTTTTATCTTTATCAGTAAATACAAATATTTATTTATAAAAGTTAATAAAGACCCATATTGTAACCCTATACAGTGTACTAAGGAATGTAAATTGTATATTATATATGAACTCTAACTCTCCTTAATTATTCTGCGTTCAGAGGAATTATTCATTTTTTCCCATTTGTATTTCACTAGACTGTTAAGGTTAAACTTCAATGGCGTTTTTCTATTAATCAGACAATATTATACTTATTAGTGATAAATGCGTGCCCATTTTATATTACACCAATTAAAATTTACGAACCGAAAATTCTTTTAATTTCATGGGGTCAAATCAACGATGGTAGCGTCAATCAGGAGAGAAAGAGCTAATTTACTGGGGTCAAATCAACGATGGTAGCGTCAATCAGGAGAGAAAGAGCTAATTTAATGGGGTCAAATCAACGATAGTAGCGTCAATCCGGAGAGAAAGAGTTAAGTCATTTAATATTTTTAAATTACTTTAATAAAGCATTCACGCTCAGTGCGGCACGGTCCAGTATGGAAGAACGTTACCATGCTGATTTTAGGAGCTCAGCTCACCCGAGACTTGTCTGTGGCATTTTACGTCTCGAGAGACGATCTTTTCCCTTTGCAACTTCTTGTGTCACTAAAGAGGCCAATCCTTGATACACAGCTGCGATCGCAGGTTGGGCATATATAATCACCAGGCGCCGTTGCATTTTCACCCTTCTTTCTGCTTCTGTTGTGTATGACATCTGCAATCTTTGACCCTTCCTTTATGCTCTCTCTCCATGAGGATCTGTCCAGTGCCACCTCTTCCCAGTTGCCAGTGTCGATTTTGAAGAGACTTATCGTTATAGTATCCCTCAACACTGACTTGATGACGATCTTACTGGCTAGCTTACTAATTAGCTGACCAACGGATTTACTAAGTGACCTACCAATTCACTGACTATTTGACAAACAAACTGTCTAGCTGACTAACTAGCTAACTAACAGATTTTTTAAACTGGTGAAGCGACTTACCAACTAACTCACTATATGACTAAATGATTAACTATATAAATAATGAAGTAGATAAGTTACAGTCTAACTGAATAAATAATTAACAAGATGACTATACATATATACATACATATATATATACTTCTGTATTTTGTTCACCGGATACACTTGAAACTTTATTTATGAAAATCGCCATTAACAACTCACTAAGCTGTCATAGTATTTTTTTCTTTATTCGCATTCTGTACCTGTCTTTATGCCTGTGTCACTCGTTGATTCTGTTCATTATATTATCAGTAGCGCCATTGCTAGTCGTATTCTAATTCCACCAATATACGTTGATCTTCATTCAGATATATTTGACAAATTTGACAAAGATAATAAACTCTCTATTTCATTAGCCCCCCCCCCCCCCCCTCTCTCTTCCGGCAAGTGAACTTGTCTACTATCTTGGCTACGAACCATTGCCGTGTAATTCAGTTTGAACCCTCGCTTTATCCACGTTCAATCTGTACAGCTTTATGTCCCTCGGTCCCTCGTTGACATTTTTTTTGTGTGTCTCCTCTAATCCGTTGTACGTCAATGTTCCGTTCCGCGGGCGCTGACAGGGCGCTGCTGTCGAACTAACAAAAAGACCTTCGGAGAGCTGAATGGTGGTGGTGGTGGTGGGGGGGGGGGGTGCGCGCGTCAAGCTTGGCTGGGAGGGGAGGTGCAGGCGGGGCGGCGGAACATTCACGGTACGTCAAGCTGAAATAAAAACCCAGGCACTTTATGAAGGTTACAATTGACTTTCGAGGGAATAGTCAGACGAAAGAAGAAGCAGAGGAGTGAGCTTAAAGGAGGGAGGGGAGATGAAGTAAAGATGACAGGAGGTTGGGGGGGGGGGGGGCGAACCTCAATTTTTTTAGTAGTTTTTATTTTGTACCCAAAACTCTGTCAACGAGTATAATAAACTAACTGATAATAAGCTTAATAATAAATTTAGCAATAATCATTGACAGTATTGTAAAGTACCCTTTTCAGACCTTGTGATCTTTAGGCCAGATGATGTTAACGGTCATCTGTTTCTTTGGCCATCGGTTAACGAGCAGGATGTCATGTGGTCAATACAACGACCAACCGTCTTTACTTTCTCCAACTAAAGTCAGGCACCTATTAGAATTGGATTGACTTAGGAGCGCCCTAAAATTCTGAAACTCAAAATCCCAGTCTTCACCGAAATTCAAAACCAGGAACCCAGGTTCGGTAGCCAATCGCTCAATCACTCAGATACCACGCACTTCAATTGATACTAAAACCTAATCATAAATTTGGCAATGATCATTAAAATGTTTGTACCAGTATCTATTAATTTACAAAATAAATCAATAAGCCAATCTAGGAAATCTTTTTAGCTTGGAGATTTAAGGAATCTTGAAGTTGACTAAAATTACAATATCTTATTGTGACGTCAACTGGACGAACAGCTACAGAACTTCCACAATATATCATTAGACTTTTTTAAAATAGTGTTTCCGTTTAAAGAATTTAGATCCAGAGAATGGTCATTCAACCAATGCTTTCGATATCATATTTATATATTTAAACAAGATTACAAAGACGGTTTGTGTGGAAACACAAACTCGAAATCGGCCCCCGAAGTGGCCCACCCAAACAGGTAAAAAAGGTAAGTTTCAATAATTTCAGAAAGAATATCAGAATGAAATTCTATCAACGGCAAATGGCAGAGAAGAATGTAGAAAGAAGGTTGACAGATCTTGTGTGGAGCCCCAAAAGTTCAGCAGACCAAGCTTGAAAATTGAGGCATTGTCGGGGCTTCGTCGACAGGGCAACACAGACTGACATAGGCACAGACAACAACCCTCAGTCGGGCTTTCATCTCCTTTCAAACTGATGTCTATTTTCTGCTTGTCATCGTTTCGGTCTTCTATCTTTTTTGACGTCTGTCTGTCTTCCTTTCTCCCACATCATCATCTTTCTCTCTCTCCATCTCTCTCTCTCTCTCTCTCTCCATCTCTCTCTCTCTCTCTCCAATACTTGCAAAGACCGCGCGATTTGATGAAGTACTAGTGCGAAGTGGGAGAGACTTTAAACCAGGCAGGTAGGCGACGTGAAGAGGTTCTGCTTGAATGACGCCTGGAGAGGTCTGCGAGAGGAGGGCGGGGGACGTTGTACTACACAAAAGAAAACATTAGCAGACGATAATATTAGTGTGTTGAACTAAATGTGTAGTTACAGTCCTTACCAAACTAACCTGACTCTACACTCTTTCGGTAACCAGGTAGATAAACATCAAACTTCTGTACCAAGAGTAGATTATTGGTTAAAATAATTCTACAATAAGTCTACCCCATTTTCCTTTATTGTTGGTGTCACACAGCGCGCCCCTGCCCTCTTCTCGAGTAACGCTACTGCTTGTTGTGTAATAGTTATTTCCACGTAGTCGTATTAATACCAGCTAATTGTTCCACTTTTGCAGCTTTCCGGCCGGAAAACTCGAGGGTTTATAATATATATTGAGTGAGAAATATCATTGGAACTAAAGGACTTGAGACTGGTTAAACCGAAACCAAAACAACGATCCAGAGATCTCGAATAAGGAACCGTGGCACAGAAAAAAAAAAACACATCATCCCACTGAAAAAGATGTCCTTCCAAAGACGCTGGAGATAGGTCACAGACCTCGCAGCTTGCAACCGTCATTACAGAGCAATTCCTCGCCAGAAACTCGCCTGAAAAAGAGGAAGAGGGGACGGCTCAGGGCTAGGAGCAGATAACAAGCACAAGAGCAAGACGTGAGGATTGTTGAAGAGACTCATCCAGAACCGCCTTGAGGGAGCTGGTTGGTGGACTGTGCCCCGGGACCACAGGCAGAGATGAGAACAACGATAATTTATAGGATATTGAAGACAATTACCAGAGTAAAGGTAAAGGCAATCATGCCTAGAACAAGTATGAAAATCACCAAAAAAAAAATTAGAATATTGATTAATTCAATCCTATTAAAGGGGGGGGGGGGGTGCCCACACTAAAATGTAATCACGGTAAACTGCTCTGTGTTAAGACTTTGATTTTTTAAATCTCAAACAATAAAAATTATGTAAGAGAAAAAGAAAAGAAAGCGATATGAAGAAATGTGGTGAGAATATAATAAACCCGAGAGAAAGACGTGAGAAAATGATAAGATGGCGACATTATCAAATCAAAGACGCCACATTCACTTATCACTTTTGCTCAGTTAATTAAAAAAATACTTCAACTTCATGCTACACGTGAAAGATATTACAGTGGCGAAAAGTGCATACAAGTTGCAAAAAAAAAAATTCTATACACCGGATACACCAAAAAGCTTGCTATGTCATAATTCGCTTCCCTGTATAAAGACCTCCTCATATAGAATATTGATGAAGGCTGTGAGCTAGAAAACTAATGAAAATAAAATCCCAAAAGTTTTACAAATGAAGGGTCTCAAGCATTAGCTCACTTACACTACATTTCTTCCGCTAGAAAAAGGGAGGCCACCCTGCTCACACACCTGAAAGACGTCCTCAACTCTTCCGCCTCCTCAGCCCCTTGCCCCTCTCTTTTAGACTCATGTCATACCTCCCCCCCCCCCCTCCGCTCCCTCCCACCCAGTCTATGTTTGTGTACTTCATTTGTAAAAGTGTTCCACTTGGGTAAGACTGCTAGAGCTGCATGAACTCACCTTATAAACTCACATACAATATTCCCCGCCGTTTCCTCTTAATCTTTCTTCCTTTTATTTATCCCCAAAACCCAATTCAACCTCTACTCTCTACCCTCCTTATATTGCTCTGACATGCCACATTTTTTTTGGTCACGTGTCACGCGTTCTTATTTTTCTTTCCCGCCACCTGCACTCGACTTTTTTTTTTTTTGCAGACGACGGAAGTAGGGGAAAAAGGGCAAGGGCGGTAATTATAGCTCAACATTTTAAACTCATATATTGAAATAATTAGATCACTAAATGAATATCACTTCTAGGTTCAATGGCGTGGAAAAAGAGGGATGAGAAACGCCTCTACTGATGAGGAGAGAGACAGAGAGATAGAGAGTCTAAGTGGATATTGTGGAAAATGTATACAAATGTTGTTGCCATGTAGAGTGGATTTAAATAAAAGGTCGTCCTACTTTCTTTTGTTGCAGTTACGCTCGCAATCTCATTAGTTTGAGTTAGCCGGCACCAGTTCGTTCGAGGAGCTCCAGTAGTATCGAGCAATTGCCCGTATGGCTTCTCATATGGCCTGCATCCAATCTTGTGCAGTTTTTACACTCGATCTGTCATTATCAGCTGCTAGACTTGTAGCTTAAGCTTCTGACATAACAGACCTTCTAGTTTCCAAGTGCAGAAATTATAGAATAGATATGAATTAGATACAGATGTATACAAATTTGTAGTTTTAATATATATATATATTAATATATCTTATATATTTATATATATTCTTATCTAAAACATATAGTTATTCTCTATTAATAAATTTAATTATTTAAATTTAAATTAAAACGTGGCAATACAAAAAATTTACATGTTTGGTTGTTAGCATTTCAAGTAAGAGCCTTCAACAAACATATTCTAAAGAGAGAAAAAAAAAAAGTTAAGTTACTCAGATCAAATTATCTTTTCCTGATGCCAGATGTGATTTTGTGAGTGACCCATTTAATTTAACACTGCTGAATTCCAAGTCACTCCAGATTCCTTTTGAGACTTTCGAATGATTGCTCGTCTGATGAATAGTAGAACTTTAATGCTAAATATGGAGATGTAAAAAAAAAAAATAAAAGCCTATTTTTAGATCAAATCACGTGATGAGACCAAAAGTCACGTGCCACGATCAGTACTTGTCGTCTTTCGGGTTTTTCTTTTCTTTTAATTGTTATAATTGTATTTTTTTTTTTTATTATTATTATTATTATTTTTTTGCATATAGAGAGAAATCGCAACATATCGTCATCAGCTTGTTCTAATTAGCGTTCAATTAGCATTTAAATTCATTCGAAATATTCGCGCCATGTGTTCCCGCTGTGCGGACTCGCCTTGGCATGTGTGTGAGTTTTTGCATTTAGAAGTGCGTCGGGTGAAAATGGGAAGGGGTTGAATGGGGGCTTTGAAGGAGCAAGGGCGTCGACTAGAGATGGGAAAGTATGATATTAACAGGGGCGAAACTAGATTAGGGGGGCGACTTAATGAAAGACTTGACCATTTGTCCAAGTAGATTACCAAAAACCAACTCACGGAGTCCGCAGTCAAGTTAATTGTATGCCAGTATCTCCAAGTGAGGCCTCTCCGTAGCGCCCCTCCCCAGCGTTTTCCTCCCAGACTCCACAGTCCAAGCAATTAATATATGCGCATGTTAACGAACACGTGGGCCAATCAGGATAATTTACCAGGGCACTTTGCGCCCGATGCATGCATATGTTGCCTCTTCTGTTTTTTTTTTCCGGCTTCGTTGGTTTCAACCAATGAACACGCTTCATTTAATATATGCATTACCCTTGAGGCTAAAGTTTTGACCCTTCTATTTTAGTGCAATCAAATTCCATTATTTTCAAGTGTCCTTGTCGTTTAATTCGGTAACCTTTGATTCCGGAGGAAGAAAAAAATTTGAATATAAATTTATCCTATTAGTGATGTTCTAACTAATTAAAACAAAAGAGTTCTCTTGACCTTAAATTCCTAATTGCATCCTAAATACTTCCTAACAAATGTTAAACTTCTATACCTATATTTATAACCCTTTTTTAAAAACTATTTTAAAAGCTATAGGTCATTGAAATTGTTAAATATATATATATATATATATATATTTAGATGTTATTATTATGTTCAAGGGATGAAATTTATTTACGAGTACAGATCAAATCAATTATTACATGCAGCTAATTAATCAGAATTTTAATACCAAACTTATCAGACAGATTGACTACTGTTGATTTTAATTATAAGTAGTCAAATTTTAATCATAAAATTTATTCTTACGACCTGGTCGTGTGGTATGCGCTAAGGACTGTCTTCATGGTATACTTGCGTTCGAATCTAGTCCAATGCCATCCCCCCTGCTGTCCTAAAGGACATTTGAACGTGACAATCCTCATTTCAAAGGCAATTCTGAAACTTGTTGAACAAACAAATGATTAAACATAAAATTAATCATAACTACATTTTAAAGCACTTGATGTATCTACATAATCGGAAGTACTCTTATCGTGCGGTTTGCGCCTTGGACTGTCGTTCGGAGTTATCGATGGTCCCGGGCTCAAACCTGCCCGCTCCTATCTCCCGTCGTCCTGTGGCAGACTAGGAAGTAGATTATGTTCATTTCTGAAGGAACATCCGAAACATGTAAAATTTTTAATATACATGAAGGCAATATATATCACTAGGACTAAACCTCATAGCAAAAGAATAAGTATTAACAATCCATTATTAAACAACAACAACAACAAAAAAAAACAACGAAATCCCCATTTGTATTAGCACGTTGATCTAGTGACCCTTTCAAAATAATAAAACAAGAGAAATATATATATTTTTAAAAAATACTTTTAAAAAAAAAGCTTATATTAAGTTTAATTGCACTGATTAGTTTGGAGAAAGAAGAGTGTATATTCTAGAGCTAGAATGTAGATGTAATCTATTTTTTGTTTACGTAGAAACGCTTATAAACGTCAAAAAAATTAAAGTCACTTTAAATTTACTGTTATCACATAATTACGGTAATACGGGTGACAAGGCCATGTGGGCTCTAGACCTAAATAGATTTGTAAGTCTCGAACCAAAAGTATTTATTAATTTTTTTTTTTACTTTGAAGAATTACAACGGTCAAACTAGAGTTTTCCCCATGTGGCCAACGGGCTAGTAATTCTCTTCTTACCGATATGCTCTACATCACTTGCTAAGTTATAAGAAAATCGTTAGAGCCGTTTTTGACATCAGCTGTCCAGATTCCTAGATCCAGATTCCAGGCAGACGGATAGACAGACGGACAGACAGAGTGACTTGATAATCGTTTGTCAATATGATCTTATTTTCATGGCCACCTTGCTAGCTCTTCTAAACATATCAACAGGGCTTTGAAATACACAGGGCAATTCCTTCACTTTTATAAGAAATGAAGCTGTAGGTCTAGTCCTACATGTGCAGAACAAACAGGTTCTGTTACTTCTAGACGTTAGAATCCACGTGTTTTAATCATATCTTAAATGCGAAGATTCCCCTCCTCATCTTTGATACCTCCTTCCCTAATGCTCTGCCTTTGCCATAGTCGTTTAAATACTCCTGATTCACTCACATGGGCAAAAAGATTTGCCTACTAGAGCGTGACCCCCCCCCCCCCTCCATCCACCACTGGAAACCATGTCAAGCCACCTTCTCCCCTCAGCTATTTATAAAATATGGAAGCCATCTAAATCCGCGCTGCCTGACACTAATTTTATCTCTATCTCTTGTGACACTACTGACTGCTTCCATTAGTCCGTCTGTCAGTGGGTTACACACTTAGTATCTTTACCGCCCCCACCGCCCCCCCTCTTTTTTTTTGTCTTTGCACCCGCTGCCCTCTGTAGTTAAGACTGTTCACCTCTTGTTTCGTCTCCACCCCACCCCCTCCCCCATCACACACGTCCCTCACACGCACTTCCACTTCCTCAAATTTTTTGCGAGCTGACCACTGGTATGGCCGCCCTGGACGTTGGGTTGTCCACGCAGCTTAATTATCCTTGTCTGAATTTGACTCCCTTTTTCGATACAGTTGTTTTTTTTTTTTTTTCGTATTCTCTACCCTCCTTTATAAACCTCACACACACACACACTCTTTCTCTTTCTCTCATTTCCCTTCTCACCCATTCTCCCGCAAACCCTATCTCTCTCTCTCTCTGTCTCTCTCTCTTTCATACACTCTATCTCTCTCTGTCTCTCTCTCATTCACTCTATATCTCTCTCTCTTTCTCTCCAACTCTACCTCTATTCGTTTCTCCTCTTTCACAGTCATTCCGGATGTCTTGACCAATTATGGATGCTCTGTTCCGGGAAAGATGCCAAAAGTTCCGGACCATGGCTTCAGGAAGAGGACTATTAGTATTATTGTTCCGGGAGAAATTTGTCTTTAAATTACTACTATTTCCCTTAGTACACGCCTACTCTTGCACGCACACACATACATGCGTAGAACACCCACTTCTGTATAAACAGGGGAAAAAAACGTTCTAATAATAAAGACACAATAAATAAAGTATGCCCCAATTCAGTTTTCTCGATGCCTCGTTTTCATACCAAGGTCAAGGCCACATTTTATAACACTGAAGTATCAAATAAATATTGTACATCAAGATATACAAATGTTTATAGAGAATTATCGCTTCCATGTTTGTATTCGTTGAGCGATTAAAAAAAAAAGTACTTTCGATACTTCCGAAGTAAAAAAATATCGAAGTCAGATTAGATTATATCTTATTAACCCATTCTTGCCTTATACATCATTTAAATTTCATAAAATCGCAATTTATCATAACTAGCCGCTTCGTGAAAGGGGTAAAATTATTGACGGCTTATATGACTATGTTTTGGCCATCTTTAGTAACTTTGCTAATTATAGACCATGCACTTGACCATTCCTTTTTGTTACCGTTCCTCTTATTATCTTGCAAATTCTTAATATGTTGACACGGATCTCGAAAAGGCTCTAACGATTTTCATAGAAATTAGACAATTTATATAAATTAAATATTAAAATTAAAAATTAAATGTATTAGCTTGTTGGCCATGAAAAATCTGGTTGTTTAGACATTTTATCCATCCATCCCAGTGGCGCTACATCACATGCTTTAGCACATCTCTCCATTCTGATCTATCCTGTGCTTTACGTTTCCATGCCCGGGCTTTAACTCTTTCTCTCCTAATTGACGATACCATCGTTGATTTGACCTCAAGAAATTAAATTAATGTTTGATTTTATAAACTTTACTTTGTGTTATATAACAAAAAAAAAACACTTTCTGATAACAAGCAAAAAAGTTATTCAAGCTTAATCATAACAGGGTAGAAAAATACTAATGAGCAAAATGAAGAATTCCGTTGATGCGTGGAAAATAATTACGGAGAGAAAGAGTTAATAAGCTGTTGTAGATCTGCCTCAACGTCATCAAGCCACTGTACTCGTGGTCTGCATTTGGGGCGCCTGCCTTTTTTTATTTTTTTTTTGCCTCTGAACGATTTTTGCTTCTCTTTTCTTTGACATTCTGTCTAGGTGATCTGCCCAACGTAATCTGTTCTATTTCCGTCCCTACGGGGGATCTTCATATAGCTGGTATATTTCTTGGTTTGTGCGAGTCCTGCATCTGGTTTTCTCGTGTATGGTAGCATACAATTGATTAACTATGGCTATTTCGCAAACGCTTTCATCGGGTATTCCCGCATTCGACTTAAATGTTTCTTTGTAATTAAAAAGACGTTTTAGGAAAATTTTGCGTACAAACGTTTGTAAGAAATGAGATGAACTGTGAGACAACTCGACTGTTCGAGTTAACTTGAGAGAATCCTTGCGATTAATAGAGCGACAAGAAATAAATATATTGAGAAATTATATGATACTACCCACCTTATAAAGGAAGAACCGTTTTTTTTTGGTTTTTTTTCATTTTTGTTCTTTTATGTTACTCCTTTCTAGCCTATTATTTACTCTATTCTTCCAATGTTAATTTTTTTTTTTTTTTTTTTTTAAACCACGAAAAAAAATCCATGTGCTCCACGACATTGTAATATGCAAGAAACAATTTTTGTTCTTAATGCTTATCAAGTCACACTCCTTCTTAATTACTCAACGACTTCTGGACCCCCCACTCCCACCCTAATGAATAAAATTTCGCCTGGCTACTCTCGTGTACTTACAGCCTGAGACATGAAGCTGTAGTTAAGGAACAAGTTTCATAAATTTCGGATTCTGTCCTCTCCTGTAGGGCGTCCGATCCGGTCCGGTCAGCCCAGACGTGACAGACTGTGAGAATCAAAGACACACAGGAAGAGGATACGAAAAAAAAAATGTTATCGCAGAAATAATCGGAGATGGAAGCAAGTATTGGGAAGAACCCCATGTGTGGGGCGGGGGGAGGGGGCTTAGAAAAGAAAAAGAGGGAAGGATAAGGTAGGCAAAAAAATGGGTGGGGTGGGGGGAGCATTCTCAGTAAATGCTCTGATGTTTTGATAAATTGACCGCGTCCGCCTTTACAAGGGCGTGATGTACCGGACCACCGGACAATCTCGGCAAACCGGCTCCTAACCGGCTCCAGGAGTATGTTGTCGTAGATTAGCGGGGCTTAAAAGCGATGGCACGTCCAGGGGGTTGTTGATGTGTCTTGTAACTCCAAGGAGATAGGGAGATGGTGGTGGAGATTGGACTCGGTAGAGTGTGTGTGGGGGGGGGGAGGTGATTTAAGTGCAGAAATATCTTTATATAGATCTTTATATCTGTCTATATTGGGGATGTTCCCACTAAAAATGAATCACTGTAAACTAGTGTAAACTTCTCTTTGTATACGCTTTAATTTGTTAACGTTCTGTAAGCAATTTAAATTTAGAAAGAGAAAGAAAGAAGAGAAAGCGAAATGAAGCAAGCAAAAAGTAAACACAAAAATACTTTTAACACAAGCAAAGTAAAAAATAGATATAAAAAAAAGCATATATTAAGTGCTTCAATTAGTTTGGATCTGTGATGTAATTAAATTTGTAATAGATCTATACCGACAATCATAAATCTGTGCGATAAGAAAAGAAATATTTTTTTACCAATTCTATTTGTTTAGCACTGTTTCATGCTTTTAGCTTTCTCAATACGCTCTGATCCTATCACTTGTCTGGACCTGTTGGAAAATGGGGGGGGGGGGGGGGGGGGGGGGGGGGGGACAGAAAGAATATTGTATCTGGGTAATCGCTTTTTTAAATGTTTTTTTTTTTTAATTGAACGACTTGAATTCGAAATCGTGGGCTAAAGCCTTCTTAAGCCAACACGGTAACCACTCTGCTAGCGATGATCATATGAACATGGAGGAGTATAGTTATCTATTGTTTCTATTTCATGTTTGTTTTTACTTAGCCTCAGACGACGACCTATAAAGGAGTCTAATTCAGCTTTTGCCTCCACTTCAGTCAAGAACAATTCTTTCCCTCGTTCGAGATACCAAATACAATAATTAATTACCAATAGTTAATTAACGGATTTTTTTTTTTTTTTAAATTGATTTTTCGTGTGCGTTGTCAGGTAAAAGAAATGATTGTGCAAAATTTTAGCTTGATCAGAGATTGAGTGGTAGAAAAGTAACGTGTACACATTTTTTACCAGACAGACAAACTGACAGACTGAATGACAGAGTGAGCTGACATAGCTTTGAAAAAAAGAAAAGGAGAAATCTATAAGGAAAAAAATGTGATAGAAAATGTAAAAAAAAAAAAAAAATGGAAATGAAAAGAAATGAAAAGAGTAGAGATATTGAAGTAATTAGATTCAATAAACAATGTCACACTGAAGGATCACTGTCAGCAACAAGACCATAACTAGTGTCATAACTTATGTAAAGCTGATGACCTTTTGTAGGAGCGATAACTCCGCTCTTAATAACTAATGAGTGAAAGATTTCAAAATAAATAAATAAATTTTAACCGGCACCAATCGAGACCATTCGTTATATAATGCCTCAACACTGTCTGCGTCGTCACATACTGTTGGCAGTTTAGACCAATAGCTCGTTGCCATGTTGTACAGATCTGTGACGTGACGAAAACCTATTGGTCTAGACTGCCTACAGGTTGTGACGTCGCAGGTCAGTGTTCTGGACTTCTATAACGATTGTTCCCGCACCAATCCCTCCTCCTACCAAACACACATCGAAAAGAATCCTTAAGAGTATAGAAAATTGTGATTTGTTGATAAAGATTTCGACTTAGAGACATTATAAGAGGGTAGTCTCGGCTAGAATACAGGATTTAGTTAGATAAAAACGCACAATGCTGTTACGGACATTTATCTAGATGCACCGGTCATTTGTCATACTGACCACTGACCACAGCAGCGATGGGCCTAGGCTGACCTCCTATAAATCGGACGTGAGTCAGACCAATTAATACAGGCAGAGACCCGTCTCGTTGGTCAGTTACTGGCGTGATGACAGGGACAGGGATGGTAATTTCGCCAGACGGGCCACTAATGAACTGACCACGCCTTAATGAGGTCAAGTGTTTGAAGGGTCAGCTACGTTATGGGAAGGGGAACGAAAACAAATGCTCTTGCCGGTCCTTCCAGGCACTGTACCCATCCCTCCCTCTCTTCTTGCTTTTGGAAGACGAACAAATGTGAGTGATTCAGATAATGGGTCCGTCTGTTCTATGTATGTTGCACGCTGTTACCTTTGGGTAGAATTTCTGCATATAATACAATAATTCATGAAGAAGAAAAGGTTTTCTCACATTGAACATTTTGTTTGGAGAATACATTTAGCATCTTAATTATGTTTTCTTAATATGCAAAGCAAGGTATTTTATCAGAACGAAATTAAAATATTGTCTTATTCCTTAAAATGCATAATAATAATAATAATAATAGTAATAATAACAGTAATAATTTTATGCGAAACCATCAGTGACACCGCTATCCCGTAATATAAGGAAAACTGTAATTGAAAAACAATGAATTTCGTTTCCCTTTAACGAAGTCCGATCAAGGCAGTTGCAGAGATTGAAAATTAATTCATTTCCTAAACAATAATAATATATTCGAGGCCCTAAACATCCTTAAGGAGATTCTCGTGACCTGTCAGAGGGCGGTTCTGATTTACTATCTATTGACGAAAAAGAAAAATCCGAAACCGTCATTGACGTCGCTGTACCACTATCCCATAATATAAGGAAAACTGAAATGGAATAACAAAGACAATATGGAAACATAAGCTTAGATATTAAGCCACGAAGGAAGTTGTCTAAAACAGCAATATAACAACCTAGGGGATAATGTCAACTGACCTCACAGATACCTTCAAGACCATTAATATACATAAACAAATTCTCGTTGCCTGTTTGAGGGCAATACTCCTGCTGACCTGCCACATCACCAGAAATGTTTTCAGTGGACGCTGTTGAGGTGACTGCGATGAATTGTGTTTCTTTCTAATGAAGTTCGACTCATGCAGTGTCAGAGAATGAACATTAATTTATTTTACAATAATAATAATAATAACTACTCATTTCCAGAGAACAAAAGAAAGGTTAGTGACAGATCGTCATCAACTGTTATTTGACTTTCGTCGTAGGGGGCGCTGTGACAGTAGGAGCATTTATTGTTAGTTGTGAGAGAGAGAGAGAGAGAGAGAGAGAGCATTAATTTAATTTTTAGAATGATGCAAAATAAGCGGCGCAGTCGTAAGCTGTGTTAATTACGTCAGACGACTCCAGAATTCCAGAGTGTAATGACGTGTTTTTTTTTATCTCAAGTTAAATTTGTCTATATTTACTTTCTCCACAAAGAGGTTATTCTAGTTATTTCAATTTTTATAAGTTAAAATATAATACGTCTTCAGTGGTTTAGTGGTCTACCAGCATTTCGGTGCTACAAGTCAACGACCGTTAACATCACCCCTCCTCTCACAAAAAAACCCTCCTACTCTTTTTACTAATTTCTGCTCCTCCTAGTCTTTAATTAAACGTGCTGATGCCACCTTCACTCCGTATTTGACGGCTGGTCCTCTCGTCTTCACGTTGCTCATATTAACATCTGAACCCCCCTCATTATTCATAACCTTCATATGTTTGGAAGGGAGGGTGGGCGGAGGTAAAGGAACGCCTCTGAGACATCTTGTGACATCTTGGCGACTAGGTGAAAAAAGAGAGAGAAAGAGATATTGGAGGAGGGCAGGGGCAGTGTGGTTGAGCCTCAAAGGGTAGGTGACATGTGAGCTCAGCTGAAGTCGGTGACATAATTAAGATGAACAGTGGACGAGACATTAGAAGTGACCGCTAGAGGACAGCACTGGCAGTATTGGGGAGCCACGAGGAGTGCACGAAAAGGCAGGGGGGCGGAAAAAAGGGAGGGGTCCCCCCTCTCCAGGACACATTAGCGCTGTGTTAGTTTATCTGCTTCCCGCTTTCAGCACAATCAGATTATTTGAGATGACAGGGGCGGAGACGAATGCCATCTGTTCAACACATACTCCGGCAGACATGGACGAAGATGGAGGATGAAAACTTGAGGACTACCCCCCCCCCCCTCCACACTTCTTCTCTCACCCCCCAATCCCCCACCACACACACACACACACAGTCCTTTCCTTTCTTCTCTCTCCTTGTCACCACATTTGATTTTACAGCATAATCCTATCTAATAGATTCTTCCCCACCCATTATGGACCCTTTCTCCGACATCATACGTCACTATTTGTCATTGAGACATCTGATGAATATGGATGGGTTCTTACTGCTACATGGCAACCTGATGCCATGCCTAATGGTGGCTTGCAGAAATCAATGTCATTAAATCATCCATGTAGTAATGTCTTTATTTATTTATCATCTTTAAAAAAAACAACTTCCTTTGTAACTAAATCCCAACGAACAAACAGGAACAGAGAAATTGAAATGCTTCCCTTAAATATATATCAGAAGAAGAACATCCTATATCGTGTTTTATGTTTCTTAATATTGCAATAGACATGTTATGTTGTGTACGCGTCTAGGTTTCGAGAGAAGTGTAAACAGGAAGTTTATTGCGACATTGACTAGCACTAATTTAAATGGAGTTAATTAGAAATATATAAAAAAAAAAATATAAACTTTTATTCCATTTCAGCAACTAAAAGTTTTGGTTTTTATAAAACTATATGGAAAGAAAAGACGAGCTTGTTTCAGAATCCACAGATCAATCTGTTCAGTCAATAGGTCTCTAGCTTCATGTTAGGTCTACTTTTGTGAATCTATGTTTGGATTTAGATTTTAATGTGTATTATTGCGAAATGTTTCTGTTTTCAATAGTTTTGTTTCTTTCAAAACATTTGATTTGTTATTTTTTGCAGACGCCTGTCCCGAAACGGTATACATTGTAAAAGGTCATTATATATATATATATTATATATATTTATGAATAGATATAACATGTTGCTTTTAATAGTTTGGTTTTCTAACCAATGTCAGTTAGCTTCAAACTTTCATTGATCACTACAAATAAAAATAATTATTTTTGAACCTTGAAAATAATTTGCCTCCTCGTGCTCCCTCCCCCCCCCCCCCCCCACACTCTTTCCCTTAAGGCAAGACGTGGCAGTTTGAGAAACGCTGGTGTAAATTAAAGATGTCTAATGTGAGACAGTTAGTGTTATTAGTTTGTTTAGAGACGCAATATTGTTGACGGTTTTTTAAACGCGACTTTAGTGACGTGACGACTTAGTTGGGCTAGAGATTATTTATGTAAATATAGTCAGTTGGTGTTAGGACTTCATAGGGACAACGTGGTTTATAGACAGAGACTCGACTGTGACCTTTTCAGTATTAAACCATCATCTGTGTTATACAACGGTTTGGACTTAAGTCTTTCCTACTTGCCTAATTGTGAAGGCTTTATGCTTGTGAGTTACATTGAATACACCCGTAACTTAGGCATTTCCAGAATAATCTGTCAAAGTCCCACAGGCATCAACAACTTCAAGGCAAAGGCCTATCACAATGAGCACACACCCCCCTTTCTTCCCCCTGTTCCTTTTTTGTTTCTTCGTTCCCTTTTTTTTCCCCCACCAATCACGTGACTTAGATAAGACTGCACGCGCCTCAACAGCGTATTTAAAAAGGCAATTTTTGAAAATAGTTTGCGCATTCTGTAAGGTGACAGCATATGTTCCAGGCCCGACAACATGATTTGCGGAGCTGTATCCACAAAAGAACAATTTATCCATTGGACACAAAAGGTCAAACGTTATGATTACGTCACACAGACGCGCACCCGCAAGTTAGAAAGACTTGAGGTCTGCTTAGGGCTTAGGTGAAGAGTGGGTTGGGGGGGGGGGGCGGGGTACATCCGCGATACAGTCGCGTGAACATATGCGGACAAACTCGTAATTTTAATTAAACTCTTTCATAGGGTGTGAGCGGCGCCCCGGAGTCTCTTGTGCTGCGTATTTCTCTAGTGCACTCACCAACTTTGTTGTTTTCGCGGTCTCTAAAGACCCTCGTGGTAAGTACACAAGGTGTAGGCTTTCGTATGTCCCCTCATCTTCAATGGGCCTTTTCATAAGCTTATGTCCTTTTTAATTCTCGATCATCTCATTCGTGCGTGTGTGTGTGTGTAACGATGGCGACCCAATTTTTTAAATGTATTCCATTTTTTTAAAGATAAAATCTTTTAATATGTCTGGGATTTAAGGGAACATATCGCGCCCCAAAGACAAGACTTGATTTATGATGCACCGAATAGGGCGGAAGAACGAATGGGGGAAGAACCCCCTCGGGGAACGTAGAAGCTAAGATGCTAGGCACCGCATGGGACCCTCGGCGTGGACAAATGAACTGTCTAGCAAGCATTAGTTGTTTGGATGAGATCGATCGCGGGGGGGGGGGGGTTGGGAGGATGAGTTGCTATTGGCGTAGAATTGCGTACCTTTTTTTTTACTTTACAATATACCTCCTCTACCCCTCCCTCACGCACACACGGAAATGCAAACTTAAGAAATAATGACATCATTTAATTAAAACAAATTTTGTTAGTTGTGATTTTTGTATAATTTTTTTTTGTCCTATTTGGCTGTTGGCTAGATATTGAGTCTAACTTATTCAATTGCTTTGAAAGCTCTAAATGTACAATAATATTTGCTTTAATTTTTTCGCATTTTAATCAATTTAGTAGTCATATCGCACAGCAAGTCAGTTTTAATATGTCTATATCCTAAGGGAAAAAGAAAAGTCAGTGGTCAACATGGTGACCTTTTCGTCACACTCGTTTTCTCTTTCTCTCTCTTTATTTCTCTTTCTGTCTCAATATCTTCTCTCATTTTCTCTTTATTTCTGTGGCTCTCTTTCTCTTGTTCTTTCTTTGTCTGTTTCTTTATTTCATCTTCTGTTTTCTTTCTCCTCCGGTTCTCTCTCTCTCTCCCATTCTATCTTACATAGAAATACTAGACATATATTACCCTCGGGTCTTAATTTGCGTATCACTGTCGATATAGTCACTGAGAGTGCTTTGGAAACAATTAAACGAAATAATAATGCTATAAGAAAGCGAATGCATGAAAATAACAAAATAGCATGAATGGATCTATCAAAATAGCTAATCGAACTAAATCCATTTTTGTATTTTGCTTGTAGGTCTACATATATTTAGATCTAGAGTCTAAATACTATTATAATAGATGTAGACCTACTATCATAATGGCTCAAGAAGCTTATTAATTATTGTATGTTAGTATATGTGATATCCCCCATATAGAGCCTCATGTAGCCTGTCCAATCATAGTGTGTTTACATAGAGGTGTGCACGAGTCTAGTGATGGGAACTAAACTAAATTTTGTTAGTTAAACTAAAACTAATTTTGAACTAAAAAAAAGTAATTAAACTTTTAGTTAATCACAAATTGAAAAAATTAGTTAAACTAAACTAAGAAACTTTAGTTAAACTTTTACTAACTATTTTGGCCTTTTTTAAGGACGAAACAGACAAACATGAAAAATATAAAGCACAACCAATCTCTTTAGCAAAATGTAATAAACATTTATTTGTGCACATGAAAAAAGATTTAAATGTCTTTATGGGATAGGTGTAGATCTTAATAGAATCACTAGAATGATACTATTATAGAAAGAAATTAGAAGTAATTGTCCAAGTTCTAACATAAGTTACCTTTAGAAGTAATGATAAAACTGCATGTTGACTCTCTAACTAACTCTAGATTCTAGAATATTCTGGATCTAATATCTTCTACAAACGAAATGATTAGAAACAAAATCTGGATCTAGAATTAGATCTAGCTACTAGACCTAAATCAAATAATTAATATTTTTATCTAAAAATTAAGAAATACTAGTTACTACTACTACTACTAGATCTAAAATCTAGCTAGAGTCTAGTAGATATCTTAGTAACTCTAGATCTAGAGATTTTAGATTATTATAATTATATGTGTATTTATGTCTGTATACTCTATAGTAGTTAATACTAGATCTAGTTAGTAGATATAAGTATAATTATAATAGAAGTAGATGTAGATCTAGTCTAGAACTCTAGATTTAGGACGTAATCATCTTCTTTTTTGAAGTAACGTCTGTATTATATAAGATAAGATAAGATCTATGCATCTTAGGTTTTATTATAATAAGTAATCTAGATATAATATATCTAGATCTAATAATCTAATCTAAGACTCTAATTCTAGAATAGTAGAATCTGTAAACTAATAGATCTAGTCTAATAAAGTAAATTAGTATAGATTTCAATTAATAGATCTATATTATTGACTTATAATTTTAAATTGACATCAAGATCTAAGACTAAGACTACTAAGAGTTAGACTCTTCTTAAGACTAAGAGACTAAAATAATTCAATATAGACTATTATGACTATAGATCTAATAGTAGTAATAGACTAATACTAATAGACTAGACGTCACTAGACTCTAACTCTAGATCTATCTAGTATAAAGTTTTAAAATAAAAAGAGGAAAGAGTCGACATTTCTTTTAGATCTATAGTAAAGCAAAATTCTTTGCCTGCAGCTATACAGGAACACACTGGTGTTTAAAAAAAAGCAGCAAAATGTAGATCTATAGAAGCAAGGAATTATCAGGATTTATCAAGCAGCGAAACTTGCTAGAAATATAATGAACACATTTATTTTTATCCGCCTTTCAAATACCTGAATTGGCGAAGGAATAGCGACCATTATCGGGTAAAGGTCAAAAGGCTTTTCTAGTGACCTGAGCCCACCACCTCTAGATTATTCTCCTCTCTATTATTTATTATATATATTCTCCAAATTACATAGATCTAAATATTTCTTGGTATGTATGTTAAAAAAGGTTTGTATAAAAATTGTAATTAAAGTTTTTAGTTTGATAACTAAAAAAATTAATTAAAACTAGGATTTTAACTAAAGTTTTTTTTATAAATTAAACTTTGGCCTTAACTAATTTTTTTTTAGTTAAACTAAAAGTTTAGCAACCTTTTTAGTTAAACTAAAAGTTAGCCAACTTTTTAGTTAATTTTTTGCCCATCACTATGCACGACACCATGAATGGGACTATTAAAATGCATGTCAACATGGAAGCTATAGCGAGCGAATGTATGAAAAATGACTTAAGAAACACAAAATTTGAGGGTTAATTTGATTAAAATATGAAATGAATGAACTTTTAATTTGTATGTTAATGTGTTAAAGTATATAAAGTATATCTTTCCTCTTTCAATTACATCTAGAATTAGAGTTATATCTTGACTGTCCGGTTTTCGATAGATGAAAGGTATTGTAAAGTACGTCAGGACTTCTAAATTTGTAAATATGATCAACCATGTTATCTAAAAATTGGTTTTGAAAGACAAATTTGAAGCTTAGGTTTGTTAAATAATGAAATCAATTTTTTTTTCTTTTATCAAAGTAAAACACTATCTGTGCAAAGTGTAGTTCTTAAAACTAGATCTAGATCCTTTCGATCTTTTCTCATGTAAACATGATAAACATGGCCTAGATTTATAAGATACTAATACTTTCATAGAGTTGGGCAACTTTTTTTCTTTGAGGGTCTTAACTTTGTTTTAGGGCTACTATAAAATACATACATTACGGTTCCAGTTAGCACCCATTTCTGCCAAGTTTTATCAAGATTGGTCAAACGGTTTTTGATTTCTATGCGGGACATACCTAACCTATATACCACCCAAATCCACCCACAACTGACGATGAGAAGACAAATCAATTCAAAAGCCACACACAGACTGAGACAGGAGGGTAGGGTAAGGGCGACGTATACATAATTAAATACTAACATTCAAAAAAATTGTATACCGCCGCCATTAATTCTAGTGCACAAAGAAATCAGTAGACTTCAAAAATTGCATTTATACATTTCATAGGGAGTATGACCCCTGAGGGAAAGTATGAACTCCGAGAGAAAGAGAAATGAACATGTGAATGAGATGAAAGAGGAGGGCGGGGTGAATGTTGTTATGGTGTTGGGCAAAGAGTACCCAAATCGACAATTCCCTTTCCGACTTTGCGATCTATAGGGCAGATGATGTTAAGGTCATCTGTCTATGTGGCCAACTTTTAACGAGCAGAGTGTCATGTGGCCAGCACAATGACCAGCCGCCTTTACTTTCACCAACTTAAGTCAGGCACCCATTAGATTTTGGTGGACTCAATGCCACCCTTAAAATCCTGAACTTCAAAATCCCAGCCCATGGAGATTTTAATCCAGAACCCCACGTTCGAAAGCCAGGCTCTTAACCACTTAGCCACCCCCCCCCCCCCCCCCACACACACCGAAATAGCTCATACAGAAAAGAAGAAATAGAGTGAGAAAACTAGAAGAGAGAGGGAAAGAGAAGAGAGAGGGAAAGAGAAGAGAGAGGGAAAGAGAAGAAAGAGGGAGAGAGAAGAGAGAGGGAAAGAGAAAAGAGAGGGAAAGAGAAGAGAGAGGGAAAGAGAAGAGAGAGGGAAAGAGAAGAGAGAGGGAAAGAGAAGAGAGAGGGAAAGAGAAGAAAGAGGGAGAGAGAAGAGAGAGGGAAAGAGAAGAAAGAGGGAGAGAGAAGAGAGAGGGAAAGAGAAGAGAGAGGGAAAGAGAAGAGAGAGGGAAAGAGAAGAGAGAGGGAAAGAGAAGAGAGAGGGAAAGAGAAGAGAGAGGGAAAGAGAAGAGAGAGGGAAAGAGAAGAGAGAGGGAAAGAGAAGAGAGAGAAAGAGAAGAGAGAGGGAAAGAGAAGAGAGAGAAAGAGAAGAGAGAGGGAAAGAGAAGAGAGAGGGAAAGAGAAGAGAGAGGGAAAGAGAAGAGAGAGGGAAAGAGAAGAGAGAGGGAAAGAGAAGAGAGAGGGAAAGAGAAGAGAGAGGGAAAGAGAAGAGAGAGGGAAAGAGAAGAAAGAGGGAGAGAGAAGAGAGAGGGAAAGAGAAGAGAGAGGGAAAGAGAAGAGAGAGGGAAAGAGAAGAGAGAGGGAAAGAGAAGAGAGAGGGAAAGAGAAGAGAGAGGGAAAGAGAAGAGAGAGGGAAAGAGAAGAGAGAGGGAAAGAGAAGAGAGAGGGAAAGAGAAGAGAGAGGGAAAGAGAAGAGAGAGGGAAAGAGAAGAGAGAGGGAAAGAGAAGAGAGAGGGAAAGAGAAGAGAGAGAAAGAGAAGAGAGAGGGAAAGAGAAGAGAGAGAAAGAGAAGAGAGAGGGAAAGAGAAGAGAGAGGGAAAGAGAAGAGAGGGAAAGAGAAGAGAGAGGGAAAGAGAAGAGAGAGGGAAAGAGAAGAGAGAGGGAAAGAGAAGAGAGAGGGAAAGAGAAGAGAGAGGGAAAGAGAAGAGAGAGGGAAAGAGAAGAGAGAGGGAAAGAGAAGAGAGAGGGAAAGAGAAGAGAGAGGGAAAGAGAAGAGAGAGGGAAAGAGAAGAGAGAGAAAGAGAAGAGAGAGAAAGAGAAGAGAGAGGGAAAGAGAAGAGAGAGAAAACTAGAAGAGAGAGGGAAAGAGAAGAGAGAGGGAAAGAGAAGAGAGAGGGAAAGAGAAGAGAGAGGGAAAGAGAAGAGAGAGGGAAAGAGAAGAGAGAGGGAAAGAGAAGAGAGAGGGAAAGAGAAGAGAGAGGGAAAGAGAAGAGAGAGGGAAAGAGAAGAGAGAGGGAGAGAGAAGAGAGAGGGAAAGAGAAGAGAGAGGGAAAGAGAAGAGAGAGGGAAAGAGAAGAGAGAGGGAAAGAGAAGAGAGAGGGAAAGAGAAGAGAGAGGGAAAGAGAAGAGAGAGGGAAAGAGAAGAGAGAGGGAAAGAGAAGAGAGAGGGAAAGAGAAGAGAGAGGGAAAGAGAAGAGAGAGGGAAAGAGAAGAGAGAGGGAAAGAGAAGAGAGAGGGAAAGAGAAGAGAGAGAAAGAGAAGAGAGAGGGAAAGAGAAGAGAGAGAAAGAGAAGAGAGAGGGAAAGAGAAGAGAGAGAAAGAGAAGAGAGAGGGAAAGAGAAGAGAGAGGGAAAGAGAAGAGAGAGGGAAAGAGAAGAGAGAGGGAAAGAGAAGAGAGAGGGAGAGAAAGAGGAGAGAGAGGGAGAGAAAGAGGAGAGAGAGAGAGAGAAAGAGAAGAGAGAGGGAAAGAGAAGAGAGAAAGAAAGAGGAGAGAGAGAGAGAAAGAGGAGAGAGAGAGAGAGGAGAGAGAGAGAGAGAAAGAGAAGGGAGAGGGAAAGAGAAGAGAGAGGGAAAGAGAAGAGAGAGGGAAAGAGAAGAGAGAGGGAAAGAGAAGGGAGAGGGAAAGAGAAGAGAGAGGGAAAGAGAAGAGAGAGGGAGAGAAACGAAATCTACGGGGCGGGAGAAAGGAAGAGAGAAAAGATGTATAAAGTAAAAACATACATATTTAAAAGAGATAAAAATAGATGAAAGAGAAAGGATTAGAGAAGGAAGTAATAGACAGAAAAGAGAAAGATGTCAGAAACATGGAGATGACGGGGATGTAGAAGAAGGAATGAACAAGAAAGAATACGTTAGAAAGGAAGGACGCAGTAGAGAGACTAGCAATGCACCGAGAAGTAGTAAGAAGGAAGTTTGCTACTCTTCCCAACCTGCCTCTCCCAGCCTCCCAAAAGAAGCCTCCACTCTAAAACTACCTTGCCTCCATTTCGTCTTCTTATATGCATTGTATATTTCATATATCACAAAACATTAGCGGGATCAATAAGTTGGCTGGCTAGGCTACGGAGTATAGTGCAGTTCCTTTCATCAATTATTTAGATTTGATCTTGCTACAAAACTTACCATGGCATGTCTTTCTATCAGATTCTATCAATATTCCTTCCATACACATTTCTCCCTCACACACACACACATTTTTTATACTCCTAAACAGACGTTGATGTTATGTACTCTTCTTGAAAAGAAAATTTTGTATGTCAAGCATTTTGTTTCGCTTTTTTTTCAAATATTTTGTTTCGGTTTTTTTTTTCAAATATTTTGTTTCGGTTTTTTTCCTGTGATGTATTTCATAACATTATTGTCAAAGGTTAACAAAGTGCTTGTCCAAATTTCTGTCATGATGTCAACCGGTATTTTTCCCCCTCAAATCAGCTCATTTTATAATTTTATTAATGTGTATTGAATTTGAAGACATAGACATTGCATTGTAATGTTACAGTGTGGTCGACAAAACGGATTGCAGATTAGTTTCCGATAACTTTTATTCACATACATTGACAGCTCACCATGGTAATGTTAGGAATGAGATTTAGCCGAGGTTTTTTTTTCATGGCATTGTCCGTCATCATGTAATCACATTGCGTGCACTCTCTGTCTGCACTAAGCAGCATTCGTCTAATTTACTTGGAGCGCAATGCCTTTTTTCCCCTACGCTTTGTAATTATTAGCGCTTAGTGCTATACCAATTGACAATCATTGAAGCATGGCTTATGAGAACCACTTAAAAATGTTTTTGTTCGTATGTCGGTTTCGGACTATTGGAATGGTGACTTTTATGTACCAAAGCACTACAAAATCATATTCGTACATGAGAGTCGCAGGCACTGTAGCGTAGAAGAAGCCGCATTGTATGTAGACTACTGCTTTACTGCATACACACGAAAAAGCTTGCGAAAACCAAGTCAAGCACCTGGTCACTTCGAGACACTAGATTCTCCTTTTGACTCCAAGTGGAATATACGGCAACAAAAAGTACATTGCTTTCGGACTTTTCTCGGGCAATGTCCCTCAGTTTGGTCCTTGTCCAGCCTGTCATCTTTGCTTAGGACATGAGCCGGTAAAAATCTCGAACTGGCGAAGAGAAGCAGCCTCTAAATTAGGGAGCTTCGGGCAGAAAGAGCTTGTCAACCTAACTGAGACCATTTGTTTTAAAAGGCCTGAACACTGAGACATGGTTTAACTGCTACAAAGACAGAGTTTCACTGCTACAGAGACAGAGGGCTACTGCTAAAGAGACAAAGAATTAATGCTTCAAAGACGTGGATGTGCTACAGATATGGCAGGTTACTGTTACAGCGCTCGAGCGCTACTGCTATAGAGTCAGCGTTTAACAGCTACAGACATGAATGCATAAGATCTAGAGGCTGTGACAAGTGCTTTTTTTTTTTTTTGTATTTCAGAACGAGTTACGGTGAACTCCATTTGGTCACAAGGCTGGAAGGATTAGTCCTCCCTTAGAGCCTTGTCAAGAAACTCTGCTGTTAGGCGTAGTGCCTGAACTACGGTGAATGTTTTCAGGACTCTAACAACGTTCGTAACGTGAATCTATTGCTAAAGTATTACAATAGGACGACGCTCAAATCTCTTTGCCAAAATACATGCGTGCCGCTAAGTCTTCGCGAACCACACATTAAACAAACTGATTAAAAAAAAAAAAAAAAAGTGCCATCAGTATTCGGTTCATAATTTTTTAAAAGTAAGTATGACGAGAAAATAATGAGTCACATAATAAGAGGCTAATTAGTGTCAAGACAGTTGAGACAGTCAGTCTTATGTCTTGACATGTACTTATTGACATCTTCAAGTAGTCGCATAAGTACATCTTATTATTGATAATTGTCAGTAAAAACATGGAGGTTAAACGACTTCCGGTATTTAGATAAACTCGCTATTGGACGATGTTAAATAAACATGTAGAACATAAAAATATGTTTTATAACATTAAAGTTTATATTGAATGAAATTACATAAATGATTCTGAATCAATCATGTCATTGTTTGGTGTATTGCACAAATTGTAAGACAAATTTCCATACGGACAATAAAGATTATTATTATTATTATTATTATTATTATTAATATTATTATTAATTTTTAATTGATATCAAACCTTGCAATCTATGGGGCAGATGATGTAAAGGTCATCTGTTTCTGTGGCCCACGGTTTAACGAGGGTGTCATGTGGCCAGCACAACAACCAACCACCTTTACTTTTTCCCCAACTTATTTCAGGTAACCCTTAGAGCTGTGTGGGTTCAGAGACGCCAAAGATATCGAAATAAAAAATTCCAGTCTTCACCAGGATTTGAACTCGGGATCTCCGGTTTGAAAGCCAAGCGCTTTACCATTAAGCCACCGCGTCCCAAACGGACAAAGGTCTTACTGAAAGATAGAAATACAGAGTGAGAGAAAGAGATATAGACTGACAAAAATAAATTTGTGCGATTACAAACCTCTTTACTTTCATGCTTTTGTTGACCAGTTAAGGGAAGGGGGGAGGTATCCGGAAGAAGGTTTCGTGCTGCTTTTTCAAAAACAAAAAGTGGCTCGAGTTTTAATTCGAACTTTTATAGTCTATTGCTAGTTTAAAAATTTCAGCGAGCGGCCTAATTCTCTCCCCTTAACTAAGCAAGCCCTACTGTCTCTTTATAAAACAAAATTAATTGCTTACGGCTAATTGATTATCTCAATTTATTTATGGGCTGTCATCGACAATGAATAATTGAGCAAAGTTTCAGATAGAAACGAGAATGGGAAGTAGGAGACATAATGTGTACAAGATTTCAGCCAGACAGACAGAGTGAGTCGATATAAATATCAGATTTGCAATCATTTTCATGTACTATTTAACTACTCCGGTAATTGACGAGTATCACGGCGGGTACACATTTCTCAGATCTCAATGTTCAATTAACAGCATCTTTCCTGTTAATATTTATTGTTAGCAATTATTCATGAAACACTAAACCATAACGTATACACACAAAAATAAAACTAATAAAATATTTTGAAATAAGACAAAGGATATGTAACATCTGTCTAACCCCAAATGATATTATACGATCATGCGGGGGGAGATTAGTGATTGTAAGACATAGTGCATAACATTCGAACCTGGCTTTGCTTCCGAACCTGGGTTACTGGGTTCGAATCTCTGTGAAGGCTGGGATTTGAATTCCGGGATTTTTAGGGTGCCCTAAATCCATCCAAATCTAATGGGTACGTTACGCACTGCTCGTTAACCATTGGCCGCCAAAGAAACATGACCTTAACATCATCTGCCCTATAGATCGCACGGTTTGAAAGGGAAACTAGTTTAACATACGGATAGGCGTGGGACGATATGATATAATTCACAGTCGTCGTATCTGTAATGTTATCTTCCAGCTCGCAAAGGTCAATTGGACATCATACCGGTGAGTAGGTCTGCAGTCTCCTTTAAGAGTAACTGCAACTCTTCCTTGATCTTTATTGTTTTGCAATATGGAGAAGAGGATTCCAATTTCGCTGAATGGGGTTGACGATTAAAAAAAACAGCTTAAAATAGAACAAATGAATGAAACTGATCGAAAAGAACAAAGAAAAGGGGGAGCCGGTGTTTTAGAGCTATTTGTTCTGCTTCCTGACCCGTGGACAACAAAAATTAGATGACCTCGGCTATCCATATCTTATATTATAAAGTAGAATGTGAAGCGTATGTATGTATGTATGTATGTATGTATGTATGTAGGTATGTATGTATGTACGTATGTACGTATGTACGTATGTACGTATGTGTGTATGTGTCTGTGTGTGTGTGGGGTGTGTGTGGGTGTAGGGGTGTGTGTGGATGTGGGTGTGGGTGTGTGTGTGTGTTACTTATAGACATCAAAACCGCTTGACCAATCTTGATAAAACTAGGCAGGAATGTTCCTTGGGTACTAACTTAGACCGTAGTGTATGTATTGTAGGCCTAAAAAAAATTAAGACCCTCAAAAAAAAAAAAGTTGTCCGACTCTATTACAGCTATAGTATTTTATGGATCTAGGCCATGGTTAACAATGTTGACATGAAAAAAGATCGAAAGGATTTAGGCCAGGATCTAATTTTAAGAAATACACTTTGCGCACATAGTTTTTTACTTTGACACATGAAAATACAAAAGAAGATCCATTGATTTCATTATGTAATAAAACTAACCTTCAGTTTTGTGTTTCAAAAGCATTTTTTACATAAATTAGTTCCTGATATCTGTGACTACAGAATTCCTGGCGAACATTCTTTCATTAGACATTACCAATTGGTTACACATTAACACATCTCTCTACTAAGTCTATTCCTAGATCTAGGTCTAAAACTCTTATTGAACCCTAAGATGATAAAACTTCTTTTCGCAAAGATAGTTTTGTGCTTTAACACATAAACATACTAATTATTGTTCATTCATTTGATATTTTAATCAATTTAACATTCAAATTTTTTTTTTTAAAGCATTTTTAATACATTCGTTCGCTAAAGTTGAGTAGCCGTGTTGAGATGGGCCTATATTCATTCATGAAAAAAGGTCACGCATGCGCAACACAGAATGAACTCTATAAAAGCCAATTTTCAACTCTAGATTAGTGTAGATTTAGATCTATATCTACCTCAAGATCTACTTTATACTTTAACACATGAACATACAAAATTAAGTCTATTCATCTCAAATTTTAATCAAATATATGTAGGCCTACAAGCAAATGTTTTAATTTGAAAAAAATGGAATTAAGCCTATTAGCTATTTTTATTTGATAGCTTCATTCACACTATTTTTACATTGACACATTCGCTTTACTTATTACATTATTATTTATCGTTTAATTGTGACTATATCGACAGTAATGCGCAAATAAAGACCCGCGTGTCGCGGGTAACATGTCTAGTGTTTATATATAAAATGTACACTTTGCGATATCTGGCTGGGATGTCGTAACACTTAGCAAACAAGATAGCGGAGTTATCGCTGACTAGCGCTATGTCCAGGCTGGTCGTGTGGCCGCGGAATTAATTCTGTTGATCCAATTAATCAGCAGAAGTTAATTCGGCGCGATTGGACGGTGTAAGGTCAAGGTGAACTTTGACCGCACGAGTGATCGTGTTATTGTTATTTAAACTTGAATAGAACGCAGAAAGCTGACCACTGGTCAATCCTGTTTCCATGTCCTCATTACGTTTTTGTTCATTTGTGAGATATGATGACGTTATTTTGAGTGTGTTTTAGTAACGTCTGTAACTTGGCTTGATGTAGCCCCCTTTTTCCCGCCCTAGACTCGTATGTTCAACCGAGACCAATCGTTATACAAGGCCTGAACACTGACCTGCAACGTCACAACCTGTGAGCAGTTTTAGACCAATAGCTCGTTGCCACGTCGTACGGACCTATGACGTGGTCTCGGTTCAATAGACCAGTGTCATATTGTATTCCCTCCATGTGGTAGTTGACCTATTGTAAATATGATTGCGTGTTTTGACGTACATCTAGATTTGATTCAGTGTCTGGGGGGGGGGGAGAATTTGAGAATCCCCCCCCCCCCCGGTCTACCACTTGTGAATGTTTTTTACATTGAATATTAAATATTACTCAAAATGCAGGGGCCCCCAAAATGTCACGCCCCGGGCCCCAGAATGATGGAAAATTCCTAGCTACTGATTTGGATGCAATTTCTTATTAGGTTTTTAATTTAATTTATTACTATTTGTATTTTTTTTCTTAGTTATCAAAAGTCTTGAGATAGTTTGAAAATTAAATATACAGTCCAATTCGGTTAATTAGGTCTGACGCTTATACAGACTAAATCCTAAAGTGTCCAAAGAAAACCTATTACTCGGTCGAATCTGGTTTATCGAACCAGCCGGTTATACCTTCACTTTGGTTTGTTGAAAGCTTCAACATTCAAATAACAAGTCAAATTCTAAGAATTGTTACGAACGAAGACAAGTTCTGCGTCTGCTGATAAAAAAGGAAGTTCAATGACGTCATTTTGTTCATAGTCCTCATGTTTCCAACATCTAAGATTGATACTTTATAAGAGGTATTATTTCGCTTTAAAGTGTTAAGAGAAGAAAATTATGTATTGGTTCCTATTAACATTTAACTTTTTTTTTTTGTATATAATAAAACATGTTATTTAAAAATTGATTGGGATGATTACTAGCTGATATAGCCCGGCTTTGCACTGGGTGTTACTGACTATTCCTTTTTTTTAAATTTTCGACATTGTGCGCCATGCTAGATAGTAATATAACCAATATATATATATATATATATATATCCGTTGTATCAATTATAAAGACTATTTTTGTATCGCCTATGGGTCGCCATGTTCGAGATTCGCCCCTGATCTTATTATCAACAGTTGACGTTCACTTAATGGTGTTTGTCTTTCTCTAATCTCGGAGCACCGCGACAAATCTTGTTTTGTTCACTTGTCCGAATCGGATGACCAGTGACCACTAAGCTTGGAGAAATGGGAAAAAAAGGGGAGTGATCGGAGGGGGGGGGGGGAGAGCACACAACCGATAACGTGTCACCGCTGAGCAGATAACCGAATGGTCAAACTGAACATACTAGCCGATTAATCTGACAAGCGCAGTCAAAACAAGTTGCATCACAGGATGATAACTAAACCTATCAGTGTGTGACACACTAGAGTATTCTAGACAAGAAGGCTATACCCAATCAACACACTAAGTAACCAGAACTTCGTAGAGTTGGGCGACTTTTTTTTTTTTTGAGGATCATAAGTTTGCTTTAGGCCTACTGTACACATGTTACGGTTCTAGTTAGTACCCAAGGAACATTTATGCCAAGTCTTATCAAGATTGATCAAATGGTTTTGATTTCTATTAGGGACATACATACATGCATACAGCCCCATACATATAAATACTAAGCCTTTTTATTAGCGTTAACATATTTGTTTTCTGTTTTCATATTTCTTTAAATCTTTCTCTTTCTGTTTTAATTGTTTCCTCTTCTTTTTTTATTTCTCCTTTTCTCTCTCTCTCTCTCTCTCTTTTCCTTTCTGTAACTAAATCTTCAGTCCAAAGATTTCAGACAATGGAAATAACATGAGAGAAAAAAATTAAAAAGAAGAAAAAGAATTAGTAGAAAAGAGTGGATGGTGCTGAGACAGGGAAGGGGGGGGGGAGAAGCGGAGGCGGCGCCACGCAATCCATTAAAAACTAATTCGATTTATTGTGTCCAGCTAAATAGGCCGAAATCCTATCATCTTTCTTGCAGACTGGACCATTACATTATCTGTAGCTCCCTTCGTTAAACCAGCCTCCCTTTCTCTCTCTCTCTCTCTCTCCCCACGGAACCTTCTTGTCACATGCCACAGGATTTACAAGGATTCCCGCGTTCCGCCACCACGTGCTACGGCCGCCATCTTGGTGCCCGAGCGAGGCTTCGATCATTTCGGCTGCCGTCTGATGTGATTTGTCTCAGTGAGCAGAAACATTTATTTCTATTCAAAGCAAGATGTCCTCCTTGGCCCTGACAAGATCACGTGATTTTGTTTTTCTTTCTCTAAACAGGCCCCACAGTAATTACATTTAACTCTATTTTCTTAAACTTCCTTTTTCTTTTAATGTCCTTCTGATACAAAACGGATGGGAGAAAAAAAATCTTCTTTCTTTAAAATCTGTATTAATGAAGTCATGTGATTTGCACCTATGCACATTGTTGACCACCACAATAAAACCTTGATCAAAAAAACAAAATTACAAGAGACTATTTATTGCATGTCTAGCTACAAAGGCAAGGTACCGCTTCTCATGCTTTAGAACCCATTGGTATTTATCGATTTTTAAAAAAATAATAAAGTTGGTAATTAGTCGATTTTATTATTAATGACATTTTAAAGTAGAAATATGCAGAAAGACGCGTTGAATGAGCGGTGAAGCGTTTAGCTTTTGAACCGAGGTCTGGGGGTTCAAATCCTGGTGAAGATTGGGATTTTTAGTTTTGGGATCTTTGGGCGCCACCCAGCTCCAACGGGTACGTTATATTAGTTGAGCAAAGCACAGGCGGTTGGTCGTTGTGCTGGCCACATGGCACTCTTTTTAACCATGGGCCAAAGAAACAGATGACCTTTACATCATCTGACTACAGGGTCTGAAAGGGGAACTTTACTATTTTACTGTTGCTAATAACGCAGACTTAGCCCTGTATAATAAAGCTTTAAAACCTGGCACACGTCTTTAATTTTACATGCTTTCGGCTTCACTAAAAGCCTAGTAATTATGTCTATTGGTAGGTGTGGTGGCCGAGTGATAAAGAGCTTGTTGTCCAAACTGAGGGGGGGGGGGGGTTCTCTAATGGGTATCAGACATGCGTTATGAAAGTAAGGGTGATTAGTTTGCAAAGGGTTAGGGTTGGCCACATGACACTCTTGTTAACTGTCGACCTTTGCATCATCTGCCCATATATTAGTTAGATCTGAAGAGGCTACCTTCCTTGATTATTTCTATCACATTCATTCTCCGTAGTTATGCTAGTCAGTTTGAAAAAAAAAATTTTTTTTATATAGTACGATCTTGAAAGAAAAGTTGATAAGTATATTAATTATTTTCTTGTTACTAAACTTTAACTTTGACAGGCCAAACATGAACTTAAGACAAGGGGCATTAACTTATACTTAAACACATTTTCATAGCCAGTGTTCGCAGACGTCAGTCTCGAGGTGTTATCAGGGCATATTTAAATGCTTGCCAACAATTAACACACTTCGCTGACCTACCCCCCCCCCCCCTTTCTTTCTTTAAACACCAGACACCTTCATACACACTAACACACTATTGTGTAAATTAGGGAGAGAGGTAGGAACGGAAGATTTTTTTTTTTTTCATTTTGTTTGGCGTCATTAAAAGACAAAGTGGGCGTTTACCGAAACAACGCCTTGGCCTGACACCTGAAAGTTTACAATAAATGGAAATGTCCTTTTTAAGCAAACCATTGTTTGTATCTTTAGGCATTCTACATAAAGCGCAAAGAGGAAAAAAGTCTAATTTTTTGTTATCATGCTAAGGTCGCCAAAAAACTACAATGGAAAGCTAAAATTTATAGATACAGCCCGAAGATCGCATTCCCCTGTCCTTGCAGCCTAAGACGAACATACGAAATGCCCTAAAACAACCCATTCACTCACGCACCCTCCTCTTTCTCCCATCTCCATCCTTAAAAAAAAGGAAGAAAGAGAAAACGAAAATTGAAACGGCTGACATCTTTACAACATCCACTTCCTGTGCGTTCTGGGCTTTTCCGATTCTACAGTTTCGTAAACTCTAATAGATGGCTCTCGGAGTCAGGGCTAACGTTACGGGGAATTATAATTGCCACGCTCGTAAAGCGATCACTAGGTCCCGTTTGGCAAACGGTTTTAGAGGGACTCGAGGCAGTTCCGCAGTAATGAGTTGGGCAGGACTGGCCTCGTGCTTCGCTGTCCCGGGAAGCATTTGATTATATCTTGTGTAGAATTTAAGTTGACCTCCGACCTTCGTAAATTTTAGACTTTTGCCGCATTGGCATTGTGAATAGGGACTTGATTAAAACGACGAGAAAGGAACACGAGCTTATAAGACCGGTCTGACAGAGTAGGCGCCCCCCTCCCCCCCCCCCCCCCCCACTGTCCGGTCGTACCGGACAATTGTTACTGATTGTGCCCATGGAAGGGAGGTGTGTCAGTGCGGATGTATGTCTCTGAATTTACGTACTTTGGCAAGTAACCCCTATCCCCACCTTTTTTTTTTAATGTATGAGATGGATAAGACATTTCTAGATATACAGGGAAAAAGATGTCAAATTTAAAATGGGAAAAAATGCCAAATTTTAAATTTGAAAAAAATTCCAAATGTAAAATGTAAAAAAATGCCAAATTTAAAATGTTAAAAAAGGCCAAATTTAATAGGTGGAAAAAGGCCAAATTTAAAATGTTAAAAAAGGCCAAATTTAATAGGTGAAAAAATGCCAAATTTAAAATGTTAAAAAAGGCCAAATTTAAAAGGTGAAAAAAGGCCAAATTTAAAATGTTAAAATAGGCCAAATTTAAGAGGTAAAAAAATGTCAAATTTAAAATGTTAAAATAGGCCAAATTTAATACAGTAGAACGTCGTTTATCCGACTCAATTGGGACCGGACACCGTTCGGATACGCGATTGTTCGGATAACCGAAAACCGAAGCGATCCATGCAGTATATGCAACCGGACACTACGAATACATGTACATGTGGTTGATAAAAAAAAAACAAAAAAAAAACTGACGCTCCGGATAATAAACGTTCGGATAAACGACGTTCTACTGTAGGTAAAAAAAAATGCCAAATTTAAAATGTTAAAAAAGGCCAAATTTAATAGGTGAAAAAAAATGCCAAATTTTAAAGGTGAAAAAAGGCCAAATTTAAAATTTGAAAAAATGCCAAATTTAAAATGTGTACTTGTGCGTGTGCGTTCATGCGTGAGTACAGAAATACAGAGAGACCTCTTTAAAAAAAAACTGATGTGCTTTAGACCTCGGAAGTGGAGGTTCTTTGCCGTTAACATGACCTCGTGTAGTTAAAGAAAGCGGTCCGTCGGGTACAAGTATCATTTGCATAGGAGAAAAACAGACTCTTTGTAGATTCTTAAAATTGTCTGCCTGCATTCTGCCCATTGCTGGACACCATTCTCGGAATGTAGAGCTCACTCTATTATGTTTGCCCTCCGTGTAGTATCTTTTTTTTGTAATGATATTCCAGATTTTGATGTTATTCTTTTGAAGGTTTCTCTCTCTCTGTTTCTGTCTGTCTCACTCTCTCTGGATGTCTTTTGGTGCGGACGTTTGCCCTCCATGTAGGACTATTTTTTTCTCATTTCTTCCAGAATTTGATGTTGATGTCACTCTTGCGTCAGTTTCTCTCTCTGTCTTTCTCTGTCTTTCTCTCTCTCGCTCTCTATCTCTGGATAAGTCTTCACTGCGGATATTTGCGTTCCTTTTACTTCTCCCTGTAAGCGATTGCTCGTATGCTTTTGGTATGTCGGTCCCTCTGTCTTTTTATTGTGCTGCCTTTCTATTCTTCATTTATGGGTCTGTCTTGTCTGTTTGCCAACTACCTACTTGCATGTCAGTGTCTTCGTGTGTCTTTCTCTGTATGTCTCTGTCTCTCCGTGTGTCTGTTTTTGTGCGGTGGCGGTGGTGGTCCTGGTAGAGAGGGTGGTCTTCGGCCTGTCAGCTTCCAGATGACTCTCACTAACATTCGTCATAAACCTTCCAGCCAGAGGTCCATCCTCTCCCTGGTCCGTGACTAATGTTGATTTGCTGTTTGGTGTTTCTGTAGCTAGTGGTTTTTCCATAGGGTAAGGTAGCTAGCCCTACGCCCAACATTCCTCCTTTCTCAGCCGGGCTTGGAATCGTCACATGGCGGAGTTTTCTTTCTGTGTGCAAGTCTCTTTCTCTGTGTCACTGTTTCTGTGTGTCGCTGTCTGTGTGTCTTTTTCTTTGTGTGTCTATGTCTCTATATGTGCCCAAGTGTATCTCTATCAATACTGAAAATTCAAAACTATAAAAATTTCTCACTCTTCACCGAAATTCGGAACATTTTAAAAGTCTCCGCCAAATATTACTTTATTGAAGTATCTTTTTTCCAATGCAGATAAAACAATGTTCACTATAAATCGTTTCTTGGGTTGATGATCTTGTACACCGTGGGAAAAGTCGTAAGAGCAACTTTGGTGACATAGTTAAGGTTAGGATTAGGGTGAGTTAAAGTTAGGATTAGGGTGAGTTAAAGTTAGGATTAGGGTGAGTTAAAGTTAGGATTAGGGTGAATTCATAAGGGATTAGCCATTGGCTTCATGCTTTAATTAAATGAACGGAACTATTTTGTTTCCATGCCAACTATAAACTTTAACTCGAAGAGCGAAACTTGGATGGGGATTTGTCTCTACAAATATTTTTTTTAAATAACATTTAAAAAGATCGCACGAACATTTGTATTTATTAAGGCTGATATTTTATGATTTGTGATTTCTTTTTACATATTTATTCTCTTAGTGTCTTTAATTAATATTGAAGACATTCTCTGTCTCTTTCTCAAAGTTTCTTCTGCTCTTTGTGTCTCTCTCCAATCTTCTCACTCCCTCCCTCCACTTTTCTCCCTAAGTCTATCAATCGATCTATCACAAAAACTGTAAATTCTTCCACATTTGACCAGAGGCAGATATTCCAGTTAAAAGGTCTTTTTTTTTAGGTCCACATCATCGTTAGATCATTATAAAGATCTCCTATTCCATAGGCTCTTAATCAGGGGCGCATTGTCCCACCGTCTCCCCTCCCCCCCCCCTTCTTAGTTGTATTCTTTTTGTGTAGCACTCTTTACTTTCTCTTTCTCTCTCCCCAACTCTCTCTCTCTCTGCCTCTCTCTTCTCGCATTGTGTGCCAGCTTCTTTATTTTCTCAGGGCCCTCCCAGTCACTCGGTCAATCTGTCCATCGGATGGCTATTGTTATGTCCAGGCCTGCACGACGTACAAGTGGCTCTTCAGATGCCCCCGTTACGATGATGTGGGGGGGGGGAGAAGAGAGGACGTTGGTTGGAGACAAGAAAAGGGCGCCCCGCTGTTTGAAAATCTTGTCAAAAATGTCTCCTCTGCACAAACCGCCCTTCTACATGGACTTCGGGCGCCATTGTCTCAAAAAAATGTTTCAATCTTTTTTCGGACACCGGCCGGAAATTAAGTTTTTTTTGTTTTTTTTTATTCATTACCATTGATGTAAGACACTTTAATCAGTATGTAAGAGTATTCCGGTTACTTGGGACGTTCCGATTACGAGGGACGTTCCGGTTACTAGTCACATATAGGAGAGGAGATTTTGTTGGTGTTTCCCCACTCCAACACTGTCAGATTTGTTATCTTTAGGGTAACATGGCAGAGGCGCTGTTGACACTGGTGTGTCCGCCCATGATCGTCTCTCTATATTTAGCTTTCACTTGTCTCCGCCTTCTCAATCAGTTACTGATTGTGTCAGTGTGTGTGTCAGAGTGTATGTCTGTATGTGTCTGTGTTTTCGTGATGGCGAGATGGTTTAAAAGGAAGCATGTTTTCTGCGCGTGTGATGGAGTGGTCACTTGAGAGAAGTGGCACGTGAACAGTGCAGAAGTCAGAACAAGACACTGACCAATGAAGATGTCTGTTTATTATGTAGGGACTCAACGAACAATGAAGTGACAAAGACGTTGCGTCATGTTTGGGTCAGTGTTGAGTTGTGGATGTCAATTTTGAAACTAAAGTGACCATTGTTTCAGTGACCAATGTAAGGGTCATTCCATAGTGTCAGTGACCAATGTATAGGTCATTTCATTGTACCGGTGACCTATGCAGACGACATTCCATTGTGCCAGTAACCAATGCAGAAGTCGTTCTATTGTGCCAGTGACCTATGCGGAGGTCATTCCACTGTGCCAGTGACCAATGCATAGGCCATTTCATTGTGCCAGTGACCAATGCATAGGCCATTTCATTGTACCAGTGAAAAATGCATAGATCATTTTATTGTGCCAATGACCAATGCAGACGTCATACAATTGTCTAGTTACCAGCGCAGAGATCATTTGATTGTGTTAGTATGAGCCAGTTAGCACATGCAGTGGTCAGAAATAGGTCAGAAATTGTCTGTCTGTTGACGGTAATATAGGAAGAAGTTGTTTTTTTTTCTTGTTAACATGACATAACCCTCTATAAAACAATGCAAGCCTGACCCTCCAATGGTTTGTTTTAGAACTACGACTGTGCAGAATGTAGGTCTATATTTATTGTTATTTACTTTGTCTTTTATTCAAAATAATTTACTGTGCCATTTTTAAAAAAAAAAACTTTATTTTATGATAGACTTCTGAGAGGGGGTGGGGTGGGGCGTCTGATGACATGGGAGGAAGAAGATTGAAACAATGGTGTCCATTTAGGAGCTACTTTGTGTGTGCGTGCGTGCGCCTGTGTGTGCTGGGGAATTCTTCTTTCGTTTCAAAATGAGTGGGGAGTGGGAAATGGTCAATGATGTGGCGATAGCATCTGGTTAAAATGGACCTTAATTGACACATCAATTATGTGCCTAATTGTGAACGAGGATGACGGGATGGAGGGGGAGGAGCGGGAAAAGGAGGAAAGAAAAGAGAGTTGTCCCCCATTGTTTATTTAAGAAGTAGAATTCGTCTGTTGGTGTGCGCATGCGCTCTGACAAAATAAAAATTGTTTTTAAAAAACGTCTTGGACGAGCAAGAGAGAGAGAGAGCGTGAGAGAGAAAGATAGATGGATGACGTGAAATAGAGAGGACGAAGTAACAAAATAAAGAGAAGGACTTGGAGAGAGAGAAAGATTGAAAGACTGTGCGCAAAAGATGATAGATAGATCGTATAGATAGATAGATAGATAGATAGATAATATAGATAGATAGATAGATAGATAGATAGATAGAGAGAGAGAAAGAGAGAGAGATAGTAAGATAGAGTGAGAGAGAGAGTGAGAGAGAGAGAAATAAATATATCTAGACAGAGAGATAAAAAGAGAACTATAGATAAAGATTATGTGTCTAAAGAGATAACTGGAAAGAGAACGAGATAGTAGGTGTAAAAAAAATGTACAAGAAAGAAAACAAAAAATGTGTCAAACGTTTTTCTATTTTAGTTTAGGACGCGGTGTGGCTGGGTGTCTCGGGTTTCAAGTCCCTTTGAAGACTGGAATTTTAAATTTCGAGTTTAATTTTTAAGACGCCTCTGCGTCCACCTAACTGTAATGGGTGGGTACCTGACATCAGTTGGGGAAAAATCAAAAGGCGGTTGGTCGTTGTGCTGGTCACATGCCACCCATGTTAGCCGTGTGTCAAAGAAACGGATGACCTTTTCATTATTAGACCCATACAACTCAAGGTCTGAAATGGTCATTTCATTGTACTATTTAAATTTTAGTTACTCCGCAACTGCATAGTCTGCATCGCTTTCTAAATACTTTAGGATGTAGTTAATTGTTTACCCCTCTTAATTACAGTCATAGTCTCCTGACTTGCTCACACTATGATATCCAGCAATATTCTTCTGGGCATTATATTTGGTTTAAAATTGATTAATTCTTTCTCTCCGTAATTATTGTGTAGTATTCATTTTGCTCATTTGTATTTCACTATCCTCTTAGGATTAAACTTTAATATTTTTTTTGTTTGTTTCTTGGCAGAAAATGTTATATTTGGTATTGAATCATAGGAGCATGCATGCTCTTTTAAAAAAAAATAAAAAAAATTAAAGTTTATAAATCCAGAATCAATTTAGTTAAATGGGGTCAATGGACGTTGGCGTCGTCAATTAGGAGAGAAAGAGTTAAATCAAAACCATAAAGATCGCCTTTTTGCAAATACTATATTTTATCTTTATAAACTCCTAAGCTATATAGTACTGAGTGATGAGTGCCATACATAGCACGGGTGCCTTGCTACATAATAATGACCCCCAGCGGGAGGGAACTATAGTGGTGAAGGGAAAGGGCTTTTTTTCTCGACGACCGTTCAGTAAATGACTGACCTATTCAAGGAATTCCCCCCCCCCCTCATTTTCCTCCTTGTTTCTTTCCCCTGTTCTTTACTAAAAGCTTAGTTGATTTTTGAACAGAGGGACTCGAAGTCTGCTTCAATGGCGCTTTTGTGGGTCCTCTCCAAGGGGGCCCTCTACTTGACTGGGAGGCCCTATTGTTATGTATCCATGTGCTCGTTCAGTGGTCCTCTCTAAGTTCGGAGCTCAACGGCCTTAACATTTTTAATGTGGCATTTTTGGTAAAGCATGAACGAGTCTAAGGCTATCACATTTTGACCTTTAATAAAAAAAAACAAAAAAACATTAAATTAAATATTATATTTATGACCATTGCTACATTTGGGTCAGAAGAGGAAATATGTATTTTATAACTTTTACGATTATTTTTTTTTTATCTGCATGGCTCTGTTTAATCAGGTTCTAAACGCCTTTGCTTATACCATAAAATATTGTTTTTATTCTATAGTCGGCAACAGTGCTCTTTCAATATGGCGTCTTTGACGTTATTTATTTTGTCTATTTATTTCAAACTTTCTCACAATCTTCCCTTTTTTTTTTTTTTTTTTTTTTTTTTTTCCTATTATATTTTATATTTTTTCTACGTCTTTAGTTGGCTTAGCTTATATCGTCCCGGCATTCTCCCATATCGTTTACTCTTTTGTTTTCTGTTAGCTGTATATTTTTAAGTTTTTAAATTTTTATTCACAGAACAAAAAATACGATTTTAAACATTGAAATGTAAACAAAGAAGAGAGATAACTTATTTAAAACGTATCATTGGGAATTCCCATTAAGCACAACTGTAGTTATTGTGGTCAAAAACAAATTTAAAAAAAACAATAAAAAAAAAACAACTAGGAACTACAATTTGTAAGACGCAAAACAAATTAAAAAAACTTACTCTCTAGATTCAATTATTTTGTTTAATTTGTCGTCAACGCCTCTGAGGCTTAGGCCTACATTTGATTTAACACTTTTTGTCGTGAACGCCTCTATGGCTTCGCATTAGCCTACATCCTTATACTTTGACGTCTGAAGCTTCCATTATTTATTTCCAGCCTTCTTTGTTTTGTTAGTGCACAATCAAGTTTCGGAAAGTAAAAGGGATATCACCAGGGCCGCATTAAAGCAAGTGGCAGCCCTGGGGCAAGATTTTTGTGTAGGCCCCTATACTTTTTTTTCTGAACGTTTTAATTATAATCCACACTTTAATAATAATTAATTACAAGCATGCCATAATTTAATCTGACCAGTCGCAGAGTATGTCTATTTAGCAAGAAGGCAGGCTACACAATAGCGAAACAGTACCCTAGCAGTGTCAGAGAAAATGAAAATTAATTAATTTAATAATAATAAAATCCACCTATTTCTTATTCTTCCTCTATTTCTTTATGTGGATATGATATAATAATGCGCTAGTCTGATACAACATTTCCCGAAGGCCACCACACCGGAAACATTGGACTACTATTCGCTATTGAGCTAACTAGACATTGAAGACTTCTGTGTTTCTTCACCTGGGAATAACCTCAACGGCTATAATTGTGTCATCATTTAAATGGCCAATTCCAGTTTTAAATGAACTTTCATCATTATGGCATTCTCACTGGGGGATCATTTCATTTGTCACATTTCAATCATTATTGACATTTGACATTTACCTTTCTCCACCATTCGGTGACATTACCCCTTTTTTCATCTTATTTTATATTCAGTTGTCTTCTCCTGAGACGCTGCGTGTCTATTATCTGCCCCTGAATCAACTTGGATACGGACCGAGCATTTAGCGGTAAAGAAGTTTTATTTACTGTTTATGTTTACAAGCCACTTATCCCTTAAAGGCACGCGGGTCACTTACTGGACTGTGGTCAGTTTCAACGAAAAAAACAACAGAAACTAAGAAACTACCAGGTGTTGCGTTATGGTGTGAATTGTTTCAATGACAGTTAGTCTAATCTATAGACCATGCCCCCATCTCCCTCCCTTCCCCCCCCCCCTCTCTCTCTCTCTATGACTCTTCAAGCTTGTCAACAAGTTCGCACCAAAAGCGTGAAAAATTTACCCCCATAGACTGAACTGCCAGCAGATGGTCAGCTCTATGGGGCCTCGGGATCAACATTGATTCAACCATAATCTAACACTAACTATACGAAATGAAACGCCCTCGTTCTCCCCCACCTCATTTTCCACAGTTTTCGGGCCAGCGCCCTGTTCATTCAGGGTGCATCTAGTATAAACAAAGGGCACCTGATGGGGCAGTGTCAACATTACCCCGTGGCGTGTGACCGATGTAGCTAAAATCCTCTCGCGAACGATTTTGCTGCTTTGCGAAAAATTCATTTAAACCATACCAAAAGTAAAATGAGAAATTATTGAATTAAGCTTGGTCTGAACAGCAAGGTATAGAGGGGTAAGAATCTTCGAATTGCTATAATTGAATTTCTATTACACATATTACATATAACAAATAACAGAGCAGCCTACTCTTCCTTTGGTTAAGCGTATGTATTAACTTTTGAGGGGAGCAAGTTCTTTCTTGTTGTTTTTTATTTTGTGTGTGTGTGTGTTGGGGGGGGGGGGTAATGTATGATAGAGCTACATCTATAATTGTTTCAATATTTTACTCTTTAGTGCAGAAATATGTTGATAATGTGGAGGTCGTAAACCTAATAGCTTGTCAGCTTTTTAAACAGAAATCAACATGAACAATATTGGCCTTTTTTTTGGAAAATATATATAACGCAGACAGCACAAAAATGTTTTGCTATTTAGAATACACAAAGCTGTGTTGCACAAATTAGGGACACGTTACAGGACCAGGGTGAAGTTGGATTTTCTATGGCGCTTATCCTGGACCATTTTTGATTGTTCGTCTTTTTCCTTTTAAAATCCCGTGTCGGCCTCTGAATAAAATCCCGTGTCGGCTCTGAATAAAATCCTGTGTCGGCTCTGAATATGCAACAACCTTATCCGCTGTTTTCACGTCCGCCTCTGTTCAAGTTTCCTATAATCTTAGTGGACTGCCGTTATCCACCGATCTACTTTGTCCAACTCGTCCCCTGAGATCAGGATTACTCAACCGTAACGGCCAACTAACTGGACGGGCTGAAGATGGAGACTGGGCGAGAGCGGGGATGATTAATCACCCAGCAAAATTACCGGACATTGTCCACTCTCCACAGCGTAATGATGAGGGAGACAGGAGCGTCTGATGTAACACACTAAAGACATCATCATCTGGTCAGCTCGCGGATGGCCCCTATGGCTATAATCTTAAATCCCAAAGAAAAGTCGGGCATTTCGGTAACAGTTGGAGACTTACCTGTAAACTGACCACCGTAAATCACTGTAAATGGTTTACATACTTGAACGTACACTACTTACTAGCTTTTACCTTAAATGTTTATCCAGTTCGACCATTGATGCATTATGGAAAGACTCCATTACGTTAAATTTTTGTTTGTTCGAGTTCAACAAAAACATATTAAAAAAATCAAATTTGAAATTTCATTTTTTTTTCTATCAAATAGTTCATTATAAAAGACGGGGGGGGGGGGGGGGGGGGGGGGGGTCCGACCCGTCTTATTGAAAGTGATTAAGAAAAGGAGAGTCCAGTGGTCAAAAATAAAATCTGCAATGTTTGAATATGTGTATATATATATATATATAGCAATGAAGTGTTCACCTGAGCAGTAAAAGAAGAATTGGTTCTATGTATGTAAATCTTTACAGAACTTTTAGAACATTAAGTTTTACTTCGAATTGAATTCCTCTCTTATTATGTTACTGGGTTACTGTGTTACTGTGTTACTGTTGTAGGGGGGTAGTTTTTTTTGTGTTTTTTTTTTAACATTGTCTATAAAAATTTATTCAACTGCTAACAATTGCAATACAATACAATAAAAAATGAACTAAAGAAGAGACAATTCATAGTCAATGATAATGATATCTAAAGAGTTACTTAATATGTATGTACTTCACTTATTATTTCCATATCGTAAACAATTTGACATGTCCATTAAATGTTGAGGTTTTCTTTTAACTACTAGGTGTGAATGCAATGTTTGAAATGTGATTCTGTTTATAGTCTCTGTAGTTAAACTCAGAATTGAGTCAAACTTTAGTAAATGTTAAACATTTTCAGCCTTTGTATTCCTTTGTATGAGTACACTATGATGATATACATAGGTGAATGTTAATTAAACGAGTTTCTTAGATATACTACATAAAGCACAACAAGAATCATTTAAGTTACACAATTTCAATTACATCGACACTAAAGAAATATCATTCACACAATGAATAAACATACACACAATTCATTAAATATTATAACTTAAAAATAATAAAGAGCATAATATATAATAATTTTTCAATGATGTTTCTTCTTAACATTCATTAAATATTTTAAACCTTTAAACAGAAAAATTAATTTAATTTTTTTTCCAATTTTTCATACCCAGTATGACATTGTTTTGGGGTATTAAAAAAAAATAAAACACAATTTATGACTAGATAAGGGAAAAGGCTAATAATCAGCCTACGACTCATTAAAAGCTGTGAACATTTAGTTCAATTAAAAGAAGCATTCACTGATTTTCATTTCATGAATGGTCAAAACAATCCTAATCAAAATACATTACTTTTATATGTTGCTTTAATTCATTAAAATGTTCAATTTTAACATGCACTTTGACAATCAAGAATCACCGTTCAGTAAAAACTAAGTAAATTTTGCTGAATAGTATTGATTTACTTGGAATAGAGTTGCGCATTTAAAAAAATGAAATGTTGAATATTATTGTATTCCAATCATTATCACTCATAATATTTTGTTGTTGTGTATACATTATATTTTTAAGAGTTTGAAACTTAGATGTTATCCAAAATATATATTTAAATGTTTATAAAAAAAAGTAAAAATACTATACAGAACAGAACTCTCCAGAATGTTAACTTTTCTTCTGATCAAAAGGGTATGCCCCAACTTTCATTCCTCCAGGCTGATGAACTTCTCTGTCAATACCACGTCTGCCAATACTTTGCTCTTTCTTGTAAGATGCTGGATTCAACAACGGTGAGGCTATTATTGGGTAGCTAGTAGCAACAATGCCACCTACAAATGGTACAATACACAAGATTTGCGATTTATATGATGAAAAAAAATATCTTAAAAACACAATAAACTCTGACTTATACGTTGTTTTTTTTTCACGCTAAAACAAAATAGGTGATGTAAAAAATGTTACAATTGCTCATTTAAATCATGATATTAATAACTATTGGTTCGTAACACGACTAGAATTGATTTCTTATTACTAACACGAAATTAGATTCACAGTAATGAAAACAAGCGCGCATGGAATCCTATTTTATATTGACAAACGTGGAGTCAATTGTTTTCTATATCTAGATGAAGATAAAATCATTATTAGATTGATAAAATATAAGAATTTGTCAATAAACTGAAAACAATTTTAAGCTTAATAGACTAATCAGTTATTGGTACACTCCATGTATTTTTTTTTATAGCGAAATTTAAATTTTTTTATTTTTTTTTACTTTGAAAAATTAAAACGGTTACGCTAGAGCTTTCCCCCCAAAGAGCTAGTAATTCTTTTCTCAGCGATATAGGTCAACATCAATTGTTAAATTTCTAGGAAAATCTTATGAACAGTTTTTTTTTGGTCTTTACATCCGTGTCCAAGTTCCATTTCCCCCCCTTCCACCCACCTTCCGGTTCCATGAAGTTCGGACTAGAATACAAACAAGCATATAGAAGAGGAGGGCTAAATAATCCCTTTAAAAGTTACAATGCATTAGACTCCTTCATTCGGTCATTAACGTAGAGACGCCGCTGCTTACACACAAAACGTGGTACTTTGACCGCTTTAGCAGATGTAACACTGAATTCATGTTTCATAATTGTTCGAATTATTACAACGTCAGTAACGACGCGAAAGAGAGTCAAAACCTCGGGAGGTCACGATGACATTTCTAAGGAAGAATGAGTCCGTCTTAAAAAAAAGGGCTAATATCTACTGACAATCTGACGAAGTGCCAGGACCCTCTGTCATCCAGCACTCGCGTGTGACACCTTCTATTCCACAATCCAAACGCTAAGGACTCCTGGAGACACTCCGCCGTGACCACCTCGATGCCAAGACTTTTGACCAGCGTACCCCCCCCCCCCCCCACCCCCCCGAGTCGTTTAATAATCAGAATTTTTGTCAAACGAGGGATGGGGGCAAATAAGAGCTATTAGAAATGCCCCCCCCCCCCCCATTTTTTAAAATAATGACTGCTTCAGAGTTCTGCAAGCTGGCGTTGTCCATCCTTTCACACAACGTCCACTCCGATGACCACATACTGCCCTTTCCTTCACTCAATGAAAATCTCGCTATAGGTCTTGACAAGTTCTGCTGCCACCTTTTATTAAATACCTTCTCGACAAATGCTTGACCACTCTTGACCACTCGAGTCCACCTGCTCATATTTCCTTTCATATTTATTGAAAATGTCTCACCTGACTCTTGCCCCCCCCCCCCCCCCCCCCCCACCCCCCCCCCCCCCCCATTTTTTTTGTTTCGCGTACCGACATGTTTGGTCAGCCAATCGTTCTTACCAAAGCAACCTTTCTTTTCTACTCTACGAATGACCATCTGTACAAACTGAATGGACTTCTAATTAGCAGGGCCAGTCCTGAAATCTAAACATATCATTAGCGATTTATGCAAAATAAAATAATAGGTCATTTTGTTTCCTATTGTAATCCAATCAAAACACGCCTTTCTGGTCAGGTGAACTGCCAACATTTAGACTGCGCATGTCACAACTGTCCACATCTGCTCATTACTAAATTCAAACAATGGACTCTTAACGACACTTTCCGGTATCGCTTTTTTGTTTCTCGCGACGTCAAACATACCTCTGCCGTAAAGCGACACTGCGTTCTAGACTTTGAGTGTGAGGGCTAGCTGGCGTCGAGGGCGTCCAAAGGATCATTAATTACGCCACCTTGACCACCGGACTGGACACGGCAGCTACCCCGGGTGCCTTAGAGTGTGTACATTAGGTGCGAACTTGATCTCTGGGACCACCCTCGGACACACAAAAGTGAACAGCGTACCTTAATGATGACTTTAAAGTGACTAATTAAACACATTAGCGACAGAGTTATGTCACGTGACATGTCATACTCGAACAAAGCTAAACTAACAATAATAATGGATTTATGCCCTTGACAAATATGGCTGCAATGCTTGACAACATTCTCGGGGCTTTATAGTTTTTAAGAAGGAAGCCTGTTAACAATAGACAATTACTAGTTTGTCGTAGAATATTTCTATGATATAAATAAAATGTAAAGAGAGACTAACTAGAAGAGGTTGCCTTCTATAGTGAAGTGTCTTGGGAACATTAATTAACAAGGCATTCTTATTTCTCACGTTACTACCAATGTGTTAGAACTTAAACAGTTGAAAAAAAGTTTGTCCATAATCAAAGTTTTTGATTCCATTACCACACACATTGAACTATTACTTATGAAATAGTTTTTATGACCTTCCTATGCACATATGGACACTAAATGTCGTACATTGTTATTGGCTTATGGCAATATTTAAATCGCGCACTGGCTTGCGGCTTGTACAAGACTTCCGGTGTATACATGGAAGTATAATATTGTTTATTAGGTTGTGGCAAAGTATTTTGCTCATTTTGTTTTAAATTGAACTAATTGAGCTAGCCAGGAATACCTTTGACTTGGGCAGAATTTAATTCATTGGTTAATATGCATGACTGAATGCATGACGCGTAGGACGTAATCATCTTCTTTTTTTGAAGTAACGTCTGTATTATATAAGATAAGATAAATCTTAAGTTGCTTTAAGTTTATTGATAGATTATCTAAGCTCCCTTATATATTTACGTTAATGTAGATCTAGACTAGATCTTTTAAGTAGATCTATATATAGACTAGATCTTTAGAAGTAGATCTATAACTAGACTAGATCTTTAGAAGTAGAGTAGATCTATATCTAGACCAGATCTGACGAGTTCTACATGTAATAAGCGTACCAATAAATAATCTGTATCGTATAAATGCCCGCCGGGCTGATTGGTATAATATCTCGATCAAGAAGCTGATGCTGCCAACATCACCAGTTTGATACCCAATATGAGCTCAGTGTTGTTTTTGTTTACAAATATTTTATTTTATTTTTAATTTGTACCGCAGAGGTAATTATATTTTTTATTTTTTTCTTCTTGTTTTACATTTGGATAGTTCAGTGCTAAAAATAAAACTGAAAAAAAATGGCATTGTTTTTTAAGAAAAAATGTTAAGCTTATCAATACTTCTCTATTCTGTAAATCTCCAATTCAGGCAATAATCCATGAGGCCACGGCAAATTTACAAAAAGATTTGGGGTTGTGTAAAAAAAAAAAATGGTATAACGTCAGCCACATCTTAAGGATTATGACGTCTTTAAATTTTTAGGCAGTGTCTGTCACGTCATTGTCTAAAGAAATTAGCGTACGCATTAATTTAATTATTCTGGAATACGGATTAATACTATCTACCATAAATTACTTGAGTCAAAACATGGCGCACACGTATCTAATATGTGAGAAATATAACCTCGCAAACTTGCGGATGAAAAATATGTCGCATTTTCTTTCTTTTTTCTCTTTCCTTTTCTTTCTTTTCATTTTCCATTTTTTTTAACATTACTTTATTTTTTTTTCTTTCTTTCCTGTTCCTTCTTTTCCATTTCTGAGTTATCTTTCCGTTCCATTTCTTTCCTGTTCCTTCTTTTCCATTTCTGAGTTATCTTTCCGTTCCATTTCTTTCCTGTTCCTTCTTTTCCATTTCTGAGTTATCTTTCCGTTCCATTTCTTTCCTGTTCCTTCTTTTCCATTTCAGCATTATCTTTCTGTTCCATTTCTTTTCTGTTCCAACTATTCTTTCATTTTTTAATTTTCTCTATCAATAATTTGTATCTTATTTTTTAGGCCCCGCTATTTAACGACCTTAGATAAAAATGCTGAGCATGGAGTAACTTTAGGGCCCCGCCAGGTAGCATCGAAATTTGCATGCTACGCTTCTGCCTTAACCACGTACCACCCACCTGGAAGTGTCTGATATAACCGCCTTTTTTTTTTCTTGGTTCCCTTCGAGAAAAAAAAAACACTATTTATTTTTAATCTCAGTGTGGGGACGTCAATCTATGCGTTAACAACAATGATCTAATTATTCTCCCGCGACAATTAGGTGCACGGTAATAACCATTATAATTTGTCGCCTCTGCGCCGCGGTTCAAATCTTTGTTGACACGAACTCGCGTAGCTGTCTGGCGCTCAATTCTGTTCCCCTTGCGCTGTCCTGGCCGCATATAAACAAAAATAAACAAACACACATACACATCCGCGGTACGTCTTTAGGAAGAAAATATGAGAGAGAGAGACAGAGAAGGAGAGCGAGTTATATGCTGTTTGTTTGCGGGCTCTGAACGCGATGAACACAACAGCACGAGGCCTAAGGATACTGAATAAGAAAAGGACGTTGAGGGCTGGGGCTTGCTTTCTATTTCATTTTCGTTAATCCTATTCTCACAACGGAGAGCGGGGGCTGGGGGGGGGGGGGGGGGGAGGTAGTGGGAAAGTGCCGGGACTAAAAGAGAAGCTTATAATAACTGAGGATTTAGCGGAGCGTTATTAGAGAGCAAGGCAAACAGGGCGCGAGATTCCACCCCCCCCCCCCTTTTTTCCTCTCATTTTCTCCCCACTATGCCTGCGACTCTTCACCCCCCCCCCCACCCCATCATTGTCGACCAGCAATGGGCCCTAAGTGGTTCGCACCCGGTGAATACTGACGTAGGTAAATATGCACGTGTACGAGCATGGGGGCTCAGATGGGATGAGGGCGTGGCGGAGAAGGGGGGCTTAAGATAAGCGTAGGTACAAACTGGGCTCTAGGGGAGATGTTGGAACTCTTTTATTAAGTTTAATCCCCAGATCACTTTAGATTCCCCGACCCTAATCTTTTTCATAGCCCCTTTTTTTCTTTTTCTGTCCCATAATTCAACCATTTGTCTACTTTCGATTTCAAAGTGCAAATTACGGGGAAAAAAAAAAGGTTCCAGAAAAAAAAGGATATCGCTTATGACACTTGTTACGTGGGCGTGACCAGTCATTGTCGGTACCGGAACCCACTTCTTTTCATTGTAAGACCACCTGCTCTGCCAGACTGCTGTGGGTGGCATTTTTTTTTTTCTGGTTAAGGAAGGCTTGCTCTTGGAATTTTTCACACGGCCAATTCGGGTTCCATTCTTCTGGTCGCAATTTCTTAGATGATGCTGAGTTCAACGTCACGTGAACTGCGCGTGAGGCAGACACAAGTTCGATAAAGAACAGACGGGGGCCTATCGTTGAAACCACATCAATTACCAGGCTTTGAAAATAAGGACTAAAAGAAATCTTTAATTGAAGATTTAACTCGAGCTGACTTGGTGTCTGCTGAACAACTAAAGGCAGCACGGAAGACTTCTCCTAAATACCCCCCTCATCCACAAAAGACTCCATAGCGCACTGAGTTTGTTACTGGAGCATGATATAAAGTAAAGTAGTTCCCCTTTTAGACCTTGCGATCTATAGAACAAATGATGTAAGTAAAGGTCATCTGTTTCTGTGACCCACGGGTAACGAGGGAGTCATGTGGCCAGCACAACGACCAATCGCCTTTACTTTTCCCCAACTTGTGCCAGGTACTCATTAGAGCTGGCTGGACTCAGAGGCGTCAAAAGATACCGAAATTAAAAATAACAACAGGATTCAAACCCCGGACCCCCCGTTTAGGAAGCCAAGCGCTTTATCGCTCAGCCACCGAGCATGGAAGACGAGCTAAGTAAATCAACAACTGCAATAGTAATAAATAACATAATAATATTAAGAAAAATGAAATGGAAAAACAAAGAAAATATGGTAACCTAAGCGTGGAGATTAAGCGGTTACGGAAGTTGTCTAAAACAACAACAAAAAAAAAAAAAAAAAAAACAACAATATACCCTGTTGCTATATCAACTGAAGAAGACTCTCGTTGCCTGTCAGAGGACGGTACTACTGCAGACTTGCCACATCACCAGAAAATTTCTCAGTGGACACTGTTAGACACCGTTAAAAGGACTGCAATGAATATTACCTCGTTTTTAATATAATAATAATAATAATAATAATAATAATAATAATAATAATAATAATAATAATAATAATAATAATGAAGTTTGTTTCCTTTTAACGAAGCTATACACTGACAGTGCCAGAGATTAGTATGCAATACACTTCCACAATAATAATAATAATAATAATAATAATAATAATAATAATAATAATAATTCCTTTGAGTACGTCGTGAAACAGAGAGCCTCTGTTATAACTTGCCACCCTCAGCGGTCTCTTGCCATATAAGGAGAATCCCGTAATTTATATAGCTCGAAAAATACGAATAACAAAAAAATATAAATAAATAAATTAGAAATTCCATTAGTTTAAACCCCAAATAAACATATTAATCGAGTCGTGACCTTTCGTTTGGTCCTATCCTTGTTAGATAGGTAATATCGTATCTATGATGTAAACATTGATACATTTCGATCATTTTGAAATAGTCATCACAAAAATTACACTTTCAAAGTCAAAACACATATTCACAAATATTTTTAGGCTAAAACATAAAATAATTCATATAAAGAAAAGCCTAAAAATGTACAACATTTCAAAATTTGAAAAAAAAAAAAAAAAAAAAAAAAGCATTCAAAATATAACAGAACGTTATGACGGTTTCCCAACTCTTTCCTCTCCTCTTGTTATGGTGTGTGTGTGTGTTTCTATGGTGACTGTGTGAATGATGCAAGATAAGCAGCATCGTCGTCAACTATTTTGGTTAAGACAGACGACTCTAGATTGCCAGAGTGAAAAGACGTGTTTTTATAGGGAGTTAAATTTTGTTCAAGATACAATTTTATGTTATTACTAAAGTCTACTACAACTATTTCATCTCATGTTGAATTTTTTTATCTTGTATTAAAAGTTTTCTTTAATTTTGTTCACAAACAAGGGATTCAAGTTCTTTCAAGTTTTACAAGTTAAGATATTATACGCTTACAGCGTTTTAGTTGTCTACCAGCCTTAGCGGTTTTGGTGCTACAAGAAAACGACCGTCCACAACACCTCTCGACTTCACCTAGTACACAGCGTAGCCAAACTCAATTTCTTGAGTTCAAATCCCGACAATAATAATAATATGCACTTGTTTTCAGACATTCTGTACCGGGGATGTATTATCAATGCTAATACTTGCTTATTGATCAGAGCTTTAATTCAAAGGCGTTGTCGATTGATAAAATGGAGTTAGAGTGAGGGAATCACTTGCTGTCCAGTATTTGATAGATTAGAAATAAAATCAGTTGTTTTTTTTTAAATTATTTATTTTTATGAACTGTCTACACATGCACTTACAGAAACACACACAACACACACACACACGCATTTCTTATGAGAAGAACCAATTCAAAATGCATACGTTGTAAGCCATGTTATCTAGTGGTCATTACTAAATATGATTTTGCATAATCAATAATGTATTTCTTTTCATGTTCAATTGATCTTTCGGTTTTATGCAGCCTCTGCGCTATTTTTAGAAACTGAATGAATGAATCCAGTTGATTAGACATGTCCACTCGTGACGTGTGCATTTCTAGCAGACCGAATCATTAATCCAGACCTTCCTTAAAAAAAAAATAACTAGTCTATTACGTTATTTGCATAGCAGACAATAAGTCAGAAAATATTGGCGCCAAAAAATTGGAAAAGGAAATGGAAGAAATTTGACGCAAGTTGCTGGGATTCGAACCTCACTAATGACATTTGTTTCAATATTTTATGGTTCTCAAACTAGAAATAACATGCGTTCAAAGCAACCCTGGAGTGTGAGGAAGAATACTCAAATTTCTGTTGTGATATATTTATTTTTTTAATCGCAAGTCTTTTGAGAGTTTGTATCCTTGCTGTGACTTGGATTTTATTTCAGAATTTTAAGTGGTTCATCTTTTTAGTAGGTTGGGGGGGCGGGGGCAGAGAAGTAAAGCCTATCTCTTGCATATTGTATTATGTTCATAACATTCTCGTAAACGAAATAGGACATCCATATACATTTTCATTTTCACATTATCCAGATTCAATAATAGAATATGCATCCTTGGTTTGGGACCCCTCAACTCAAGAAAACATTAAGAAACTGGAACAAACACAAAATAGAGCAGTGAGATTCATAACAAACGAATATTCACATTTGACTAGAGTAACGCCTTTAGTAAAATCACTCAATTTAGTAAGCCTTCAGGATAGAATACTTAAAAGTAAAGTAGCAATTATACATAAAACATTGAAATCTTCAAATACAAAAACAAAATTTAATAAAATACTCAGAAAGACACAAAAATAAAGCACATTCCTCGTTCCATATGCTAGGACAAAAATTGTACAAATGCTCCTTCTTCCCTAGTGCCTGAGCTAGCCAGGAAAACCATTGACTTGGCAGGATTTAGGTCATTGGTTATTATGCATGACTAATTGCATGACGCATAGGACGTAATCATCTTCTTTTTTGAAGTAACGTCTGTATTATATAATATAACATAAGATTCGCTTTACATTCTTTAAGCAATACATTACAAGAGAGAATTATGATAGCTTTTATATAGCGCTACTTTCATGCTTATAGCAAGAAGAGAAGAGGAGAAACCAATATGGAATAATGTGGGGGCGACGTATTAGAATCCCGAAAATATCAAGTTTGTGAGATATTCAGAAATTTAGAAAAATAAACAATGTAAAGGACACTATATCCTAAATAAATATTAGCAAATAGTTAATGCTAGAGCATAGAACTTTGTCTTTAAAGTGATACAAAAAGGTGTAAAAATACCATATCTATGTGCTCTACTCCGGATACACAGAACGGGAAAGGTCTAGTCTCAGTCACCATAGTAAACGATGTTACCTTTATGAAAGCCTAGCCTCAGGTAGCCTCAACTCTCCCGTTTATCTATCTCTAATCGACAGTCTCGCTTTGGATTCATGTTGTCATAATCTTGCGTTCAATAGCTGTTACCTAAAGTGACCCCATTGATGAAAATCCTGTTAGAAATAAAATTGTCCAGTTCTGTAGATATTTTTTTTTATATATTATTTCATTTTAAAAAATGTATATTGTTTTTATGTATACGTTTAGTGAATAAAATAAAATACAAGTGTGAGATCACGTGGGGCTAGGGTTCAAATTACAGAACTGACATTTTGTCTCTTTTTATTATTATTATTATTTTAATTATTACTATTATTATTATTATTATTATGTTAGAACTGAACGAATATTCATTCTCTGGCGTTGCTAGGATCGAGTTTCATTAAATAGACAGAAAATTCATCGTAGTCCCTCTATTATTATTACTATTATTATTATTGTGTGAAACACAAACGAACTAATATTTGTTATTATTATTGGTTTTATGACTCGTGGTTTGGCTATTGTGTAGGTATCAACTACTAGGCTATCAATACAATTTAAACAGACCCAGATTAGTCATCTTCTTTAAAGTATAGTGTTCATTGATACTGCTATCCTTGTCGATATAGAGTGTACAACTGTTAGCTTGACCTATCGGTCACAAAGTAGTCACTAACGTCTTGTTTATATCTACTCTCAATTCATCGTTTATATTGATACTTTTGATTCTTATATACAACAAGATATGATAAAAATAATTGGACATCCAAAGAATACATTACTGTCACTCGCGGGAATAATAAAACTGCAATTAAATAATTTTAAAAGAAAAAAAAAACAAATACAGTTTTTTTTAGATCTTGATTACTTTCCCTTTGTCTCTCAAACTGGAACGAGGCTAGATTTCTTGTGTTATATAACAAACATTTTAAAGTTTAAAAAAAAAAATATATATTTAAAGAAAAGATTGAATTGACACAAGGTTCTTAAAGTAAGTTACACCAAAAACGAAAGTGGCGCCCATTGCAAGAATAATTTGTTATTGTGGCGTCACCCCCCTTTGACTAAGTTCTTGCGTTTAGATAAACACGTGATCCTATTTACAGAGCTCTAAAATCAACAGCCACTTCGGCAACAGACATGATATAAGCATAAGGCTACACAATTAGTCAACATATTGTTAAAAGAACTTAATAGGAGCCAAATCTGAGACCCTCTTGGCAGGAGAGATAGAAAACAAAAAGTGTACAAAAAGTGTGCATTGTAAGGGTTAAAAAAAGGAGGAAGGCTTAAAGTCTCTTTTTCGTCACCCCCCTATTCTTTTCAAAACTCTTCGGAAAGTCCCCCCTCTCTTAATCTTTCGGCAGACTTCAGCGTTCACCCCGCCTGCCCTAACAGTTTTGCACATGCTTTGTAGTACCCCCCCCCCCTCCCTACTCTCAATTTTTTTCCCTTCCCGAAGAGCGCGCGGTGAAAAGTGAAAGGGGAGAGACTACAAACGCGATAACGAGGTGGGCGGGGCCAAGTGTCAAATCGCGACGTCCCGCTGCGTGTGATTCGATGTAATTAGCCAGGAGCCCCGGCGCTGATTGGTGGATTTTTACCGGCAAGAGGAGTGTGGCGAAGGAGAGAGAGAGAGAGAGAGAGAGAGAGAGGGGAAAGAAAAGAAGAATTAACAAAACACCAAAAAAAAAATAAGGGGCGAAGTATTAGACGCGAGGGGAAATAACTCTGTAGAACATATATCGGAACAAAACTGCTGTAGTCGGACGTACTACCCTAGACCTAGCAGCACACGCTTTAAAAACTGTCGGCTGCTACATCTCGTGTTGTTATTTCTCCCATGCACAAGGAAAGTACTGTGTGGACTTGATAAAGCGGCTAGAACAGTATCAGGAGGTGTTCTTTAATAAGGAAATTGTATCCGGTGAATTCATTCTTCAGGATTATAGCCCGTGTTTGACCGTGCCTTTATTAACGGACGTGTTTTCTTACGAGGGAGTCTATCTCATCTTTTGTACATTTTCAAAGGCCTAGAATTATCACCTGCAACTGTAGTGTCGTGCTTAGCAACATCGAATTTACATAATTTGCGAAGAAGTGCTGAGAACAGAGGGAGAGAATAGCAATTAACGCCAAAAAAACAAAAAAGCGTTTACGACTTATAATTATTCCCCCCTCCCTCCTCTTGTTTATCTATCGATGGACGAGTACCCCCATGTTGACATTTTGTTTTTCGACAAGTTTGCGGTGTAATTTTACAAGTGGCATCGACCTGACATTTCTTGAGTAGTGTGGATACAGGCATACTGTTCTGTGGATTAGTTTTTACTTAGGCCTATTGGATACTAATTTCCTTCTTGGATATTGGATTTACATATTCGTAAGTAGCCTACATTTGTGATTTAACATTAATTCAGAACTTGGATCTATACATACTGTTTACTTAGGCACAACCATATATTAGATCTATATACTACAACGATCTACCTCACACAACAGTAGATATAGTTATAGACAATCTATTTAAAGGTTAACTTGAACATTGTAAGACGTTTACGACATCATTTGATTTGATCCTGGAAATATGTCAATCTAGAGCTATCTGTCATTTTTCTAGGTAACAAACAATAAATATTCGCCCGGTCTAATCTCTCCTTTTATAATTCTTAACGTTCCAGACGACATTTCTTGATAGGATTGTAATGTCCCTTGACACATTCAAAATCTCGCGTGTAACTCTAGCCGTGCAAGTTGATAGACTAGTCGGCCCATTCATATTATGTAAAGTTACTTTTTTTTTTCCATTTGGCTTATTTAGGCTTTTATATTCCAGATTAACCTTCATGTATTCAATAAGCTAATTCAATTATATTGTATATATTGTCATTGTGATCTATAAATATTTCAAACTATCAGTATCAAACACAATCAGTATATAATGTATTTAGATAATCTATCTTCGTTAGAGACAAATTATTATTCCTGGTCATATATTTTTTTTCTCTATTTCTGTTCCGTCTCTAGAAGGGTCCCACAAGTGGTATCAAGTAACTCTTTCAGACCTTTGCGATCTATAGGGCAAGTGATGTTAAGGTCATCTGTTTCTGTGGCCCACGGTAAACGAGAACGAGAGTGTCTTGTGGCCAGCACAACGACCAACCGCCTTTACTTTCCCCAACTAAGGTCAGGTACCCATTTGATGGACTTGAAGGGCGCCCTGAACTCGAAATTCAAAACCTCAGTCTTCTAAGGGATTTGAACCAGAGACCTCTTGGTGCGGAAACCAAGCGCCTTACCACTCAGCCACCACTCCCCTGTGTTTCTTGCAGCCCTCACTAATCTTCGGACTCGAACACAAGCCTTAATATTATATATATATATATATATATATATATATATATACTCACAACACTACTAAAGTACATTAATATGGATACGAGTATCTTAGAAATGTTGTCAGGATAGGCATGATGATTAATATCACCCGGTTTCGAACTCAGCGCCATCTGCTTAGGCCCAACATAACTACGTTCGTGTGTAATACAGAGTACACTAGTGACTTACGAAACTGATGCCTCACACTCAAGGAAGCCTCGTTGTATCAATACGGTTAAACCTGAGCTCTTCTCGAGCTCAGGGTTTACTTAAGAGTGACGAACATGACATGTTTCTTGTTTAAGAGTCGCCAATAGTGCCCCAAAGAACGTTTTTTAATGCATTACTTTATAGTCAAAGGTGAAATTCATTCAGTAAAACTTAGCACTCCAAGGGTTTAGGTATATGACTTGCTACATCAGCGCGGCCTATTCGCATTAATCTCGAGTTCCAGACGACACTATTTCTATGAGAGTTATGCCCCCCCCCCCCCCCCAGACAAGGGTTATCTGAGTGTAATTTGAGCCGCGCGAATTGATAACAAGAGTTCAGTTATTTGCGTTATTTTTAGTTCTTAGGTCACCATGAGCTAAATTAGCTTTAAATTATGGAAAGTAAAGGCGTTTGGTCGTTGTGTTGGCTACATGATACCCTTGTAGATGTTTGTTTAAAAACAGCAAAGCAATACATCGTAGACCACTAAGCCTCTCAAAGAGAACTAATTAAAATCCAATGTGATTGTTTTCTTAAGAGATCACTGGAATTATGCTTCCATGGTGATTGGTATGTTTTATAGGCCTTTGTTATTGTAATTCAAAGCTTTCTTAATATAGAGTCCGAAATTTTGTGTGTGTTTCAAGAAACAACAACTATCTACTACCCATTGACCAGCACCTCGACCATTCGTCTTTACTTTCCCAAACTAATATCATGTACCAATCAGAGTTGAATGGACTCAGGGAGGGCTTCCTAAAATGACCGAAATTCAAAATCCCAGTCGTCACAGAGATTCGAACCTGCGACCTAAAGTTCGAAAGCCAAGCCCTAGTTAACGCACTACGTTGTCAGTAAAATGGTAGCTACTGTGTTTATACTCGAGAAACTTGATACAGGCTTAAAATCTGTTAAGAGATTCTTATGACGTATGACGATAAAGGGAGATAAGAATTCTATTCGAGTACTACACTGAATGGATAATCTCTCGTGCATCCATGTGAGGGATTACGCCCCCTTGTTCCAGTGGCGCCACCAGTCACCGAAGCTTCAACTTGGTGTAAAAAGCATTGAAGAAGTTGCATTAAAACAACAAAACAAAATGTGGAACTCTATATCTGCACGTGATTATATCGCAGTATAAGGGGGACCATAACATTATGGAAGGTTTCATAAATGCTTTCCTTGATTGTACAAATTTGATAAATATTCGGTAAGTGGCTGTACATGGTAGGATAAAATCTATATAGGTTGTAGATCTTTAGAGGCGGGGCGTCGGAGTGGTAGAGCGCTTCGCTTCCAAACCGAGGGGTCCCGGGATTAAATCCTGTAAAAAAATGGAATTTTTATTTCGGGATCTTTAGGACGCCTCTGAGTCCACCAAGCTTTAATGGGTACCTGACATAAGTTGGGGAAAGTAAAGGCGGTTGGTCGTTAACCGTGAGCTAAAAAAAAACCAGATGAACTTTAAATCATCTGCGTCATAGATCCCAAAAGTCTGAAAGTGGAACTTTACTTTTATACAATCTTTACGTAAGAATTTTCCTTGTCAATGTCGTTTATTTGTTTCTCACTTATAGCATCGCCTTCTACAAAACGTACTCACAAAAAGAATAATAATAAGGAATATATATAGAAGTTATAGGATATATAGTATAAGCTCGACTTATAATGGTTGACCACTGTGGTAGGCAGTCACTAGCCCCTGTTGTTGTGGCACTTGTCTTGCTTGTACTAAATCTTATCCACGTTTCTCTTTCCATGTTCTCTTTCATATTTTCTGTAAAAGCTTTGAAACATTTGGAGACTCTTTCTCTCTCTCTCTCTCTCTCTTTATTTAATTTAATCCTCGCTCTTAGTGTAGTTAAAAAAGTATTGAGGTGCAGGGTAGGTTGTTGTTTTTTTTTAAACCAGGGAAGTGCCTGCCTGTCTTGTAATATGAAGCGCCGTGTTTATTAAGAAGCGCCGTGTTTATTAAGAAGCGTTGTGTTTATTTAAATGGTTAACTTAAGTTTCCAGTGTGACGGAATCATAACAGTCTTTCTCTCCTTTATCACCCCCTCTCTCAGTCTCAGTCTCTCTCTCTCTCTAATTCTCCCCTTGACTTTCTACTGGCCTTTATTTCTACTTGTTCCCATTTCTCTCCCTCTCTCTCTCTCTCGACTTCTCACCTCCAATCAATCATTCGTCTTTATTTCTTGTCCTCTTTTATATCTATGTTCCTCTCTCTCTCTCTCTTTTGATTTCACACCACCTTTCCTTTCTACACTACTATTTCATTCTCTTCTTTCTCTCTCTCTCTCTCTCTTCTACTCCCCTTTATTTCTTCAGGTCCTATTTTCTCTCTCCCTGAGCCGTTGTTTTCCTCTTGCCATGTAAAGTACTTTTTGTTCAGTTTGTATCTCTTTACAGCCTCACAATTCGTGTCTTCCACCACTCCCCTCCCCCCCCCCCCCCCCCCTTGCTGTTTCCCCCTCTCCCTATCCACCCACTTATGTAAAGAAACTGTGTCAAGAAAGAAAATAAAAACACACAAGCAACAAGGTCTTACTAACCTCGTACCCAGGGCTCGGGGAAGGATTGTGTGTTGCTAATTGTCCCTGTTTTATTTTTCTCTTCTGTTTTGTTTTTAGTTTCGAGTCTTAGCTACACGAGGGGCAGAAATCGTTTGTTCGTCTCACGGACTATAAACATTGGTTATAGTTGGCACATCAAAACCCACACACACACACATAGAGACACAAACCTTCTTAGAGGTCACTAGCCTCCCTTTTTTTCCTCCCTTACTCAAACCGATCTTAGCGCCCCAGCGCCTAGTTCGTCTCCGCGCTTCATTTTATAACTCCGATAATCGATATATATGATGGCATTAGTTAATATCAGTGAATGAAACTAATTGGTAACATTTTGTTTGCAATGTTGTTAAAGTGAAGAATAAAAAAAGTATACTTTCCCCTTTTAGACCTTATGGTCTATAATGCAGATGATGTAACGGTCATCTGTTTCTGTGGCCGGGACCCCCTTTACCGCTCAGTCACCGCGCCTCCAAAAAATGTTTAAAGGGTTAAAAAACAAGATTTTGCTTGCTGAAATCATTAAAAGAGACAATGTGTAAACAAGACAATGGGATTGTGTGTTGAAGGAGGGGGGAGGGGAGGAGACTCAGATAGTAAAAAGAGAAGACGAGCCCGACCTCGCCTCGCGCCTTATTGTGTTGCCTTCTAGAACAATACGTAGGATGGCAAACACTAGAGGACGCTGAAAAAAAACAACCCAAAACAACTCGTCCACTGTATTTTAAGAGGAAGGTGGGGCGGAGAGGTGTGTGTGTGTGTGGCGAAAAAGGGGGGGGGGCGGAGGTGTTAGGGGAGCTTAAGGAATGTTACGGCTCCTTTACAGGGCCACAAGAACGTATTGAGGGAGGTAAAAGGGGGTCAGGAAACAAAAATAGGCCGAGGATGAAACCTCCCAACGGTTGATTTCACAAATGACTGGTTTAATCCCCTTGTTAAGAAGGAAACAAGTTAAAGCAGGGATTAGGGATTATATTTTCTTTTTTTTTTTTTAATTCTCTCCTTAACGGTCGAAGGAAGCTCTTAGCTCCTATAAGGTGCCTTATGCTGTGGCCCATGCTGTGTCCCCTGACATTCAAATGTAAAGATTATCGATTATCTGCCTGGTGTTTTTGGTTTTCAAGTCTTATTTGTCTTAGGGTACATCGATTACAATGCATTTCTATGCATTTTATGAGAATAGCATCTCTGATTGGTCAACAAGTTATATAAGTGAGCATAAGTTTATTATTATTATTATATATACATATATATAGATCTATGGGGATCTATGGGGCAGATGATGCTAATAATGTGTTTAGCTACTATATCTTCATAAGAGACAAATTATTCATACAGAAGTCATGGTTCATATTTTTTCGTTCTCTATCTTTCTGTTCAGTCTCTAGAACGGTCCTACAAGTGGGTAGTAACTCTTTCAGGCCTTTGCGATCTCTTAGGGCAGATGATGTTAAGGTCATCTGTTTCTGTGGCCCACAGTGAACGAGGGTGTCATGTGGCCAGCACAACGACCAACCGCCCTTACTTTTCCCCGACTAATTTCAGGTACCCGTAAGAGCTGGTTGGTCTCCCAAAAGGATACAGAAATTAAAAATCACAGTCCTCATCAGGATTCGAAACCGAGACCCCTCGGTTTAGAAGTCAAGCGTTTTACCGCTTAGCCACCGCGCCTTTTAGTTAATTATATCAACAGAAATATTTGTTGTTAAATTCCTGTTATATGCAAACAATTTCTTCAGTTTAGATCGCATTTTCTTTATAGTCCAATGGAAGGTTGTCAAAAGCCCAAACATTCCATAATTTATTAAAAGCTAAAATTTCGCACATAGTTTAATTAAGTTGATAGAGCGTCGCGCTACAAACGCGAACGTCCTGGATTCGATCTCCATAAAGGCAAAATTTTTTTTCCTGTTTATTTTTTTTGAATGACTTATAGAATATGAATGTCTTTTTGGGGGGGGGGGGGGGGGAGGGGGTGCTTTGGGGCCAGTGTCTAGTTCGGGTCTCTTGGTCTCCTGAAGGACATGGTCAGCATTCTCTGGTGACACTCTACATGGGCAGATTTCACTGGTTCCAATGTTGTCTCATTCTGTTGTGTCCGGTCCTGAGTCGAAAGATTAGACGTTGGTCTTGTCGGGATAGCTTATAATAGGTTACTCTCTCAAATTAGAGACTAATTTAGACCAATATAGTGCCGTCCACTTGTACTATGTTGAATAATTAAATAAATATTTTAAAAAAACGCATTATGATATCTTGTATCTATTAAGGTATGTCTAGCGTAAAGATTGTAAAGTGAGTCTCGTTTTATTAACTTCCAATCCAATGGATAATTGTAGGGTTGTATTTAGTTACTTGATAGTATATGTAGTAGTCAAGTATGATTGTCAACTAGCCAGAGGTAATTATAAGGTACAAAATAAGTATGATGTCTAATGTAGAAAGTGGGGTTTTATTTGGTGGCCAGTGGGAGCCCTAAGCTATCCCTTATATTGTCTATTGGTAAATCCAGAACTAATATGTAGTGTTGATTCTCTATTTCGAATTGATAACATTCAATGCTATAAAGTTTTGGTAAATAGATCAAGGGATATATCGCAGATATTTTAAAGGAGACAATTCATTTAAAATTTCAATGGTTTGCATCTTATTTCTCTAGCGAATAATAGAATAATTTATATTTATATACATTTTTTTCGAAAACTAAGACGATTATATTAGTTTTTATGTCAATCTAAAAGAAAACTAAATATTTCACATCAAATACACCATCCAAAAATTAAGTCATGAAATCCCCCTCACCACATCAAATATGTAGAGTTGGTAAAGAAAGGTACGACTTCACCATTTTCAAATGTGCAGACTCATACACAATCACATAGTAACACAATAAATAATCGAAGTGTAGAATTTTTAAGTTGATTAACATTTACAATAGTACATAAATTTTCATATCAATGCACTTCAAGTCACCTCTCATGAAGGCTATCCTAAATTTGGAGATTTTACCGAAAATGTTGCTCTTATCAAATGTGAATATTCTTTTCTTATGAATCTCACTTGCTCTATTTTGCAACTGTTTCTTTATATTTTTCTTAATTGAGTGGTCCAAAACAGTGGATGCATATTCTATTATTGGCCTAACCAAGGTTAATTATTTAGTTTTATGTTCTTATTTGATTTGTAGAAATTTCTTTTAATAAATCCTAATACTTTGTTTGTTTTAATTAATAGTTTCATCCATTAGGAAGTTCCAGGACAGTATTTCACTTACTATAACTCCTAGGTATTTTGCGTTTTTAGTCTGTGTCTGCGCTAACATCAACCTGTAAATGTGTTAGCATCAACTTGTAGGTGTGCTAGCATCAATTTCTAGGTGTGCTAGCATCAACTTCTAGGTGTGCTAGCATCAACTTCTAGGTGTGTTAGCATCAACTTGTAGGTGTGTTAGCATCAACTTCTAGGTGTGTTAGCATCAACCTCTATGTGCACTATATGGCCTTCTTCTTTGTGAGTTTATCTCTAGTACTCCCATTACTCATTGTCCGTGTCAAAACACTCGAGTTAACACACTTAGTACACTTAGCGTATGTAGGTCAAACCACGTCCGTGCGGTCAAGTGGTCAGAACTGGTGACGTCTTGCCTTACAGTGGCGGCGTCAAGGTCCTAGACCTAAATTTAAAAAAAGGGGGGGGCGTAAACAGCGGGCTAAAGTGAGAAACAATGTATACATATTTATTACATATAGATTTGTTTTCTCATCAAAGTCTTACTGGTAGTGTGGGGTCGGGCCCAATCGTTATAGTAGACCTCAATACTGACCTGCAACGTCAGAACGAGCTATTGGTCTCCACTGCCCACAGGCTGCGACGTTGCAGGCCAGTGCTCAGGCCTTCTATGACGATTTGGTCTCAGTGGGATGCGCTTTGGACGTGTCACAAACGTCCCGAGTTTGAACCCTTGCCGTCTTGTAAAAGTGGCAAACTATGCAAGATGCAAAATAACAAGGTCAAGGTATTTTGTAACTGACACGTTACTTTTTATAGTTACCCATTAATCTTTGGTAGCCATTCCTGAACTCTTTCTCTCCTAACTGACGATACCAGCGTTGATTCCACCAGAATGTGGTTAATAATTACGGAGAGAAAGAGTTAAAACATTCCATTGATCCAGCCATACTCTTTCAGTCCAAAGTTAATTAAATGGGATAGTTATAAATGTATCTTTCTCGCTCCTTGTGTTCAAGATGGCGTTCAACTTTACCAGTAGTTCCAAACTCCTGGCTCGCCATCCAGCCTTTGGAGTCTAGCAGCATTTGCGCCGCCCGACCTAGGCGATTCATGGTGGAAGCTAAAAAAGGCCGGAACAAACAATAATTGCGCAGTGTTGGACGGGGCACTGCCCTATTGGAGCTTATTTTGCCTGGTTCCGGCCTAATTTTGATGCCCGTAGCCGATACTGTGGAGAGTCTGTGGAAACAGTGGTGCAATTCTTGCAAGAATGTCCGCAGCTCCAATAGCTGCGGGGGATATGTATCTGCAGAGTCACTTTACCTGTATGAGAGCTATGAGGCACTACCCCTAACGGCAGATCGCCAAGGGCTCTACGGTAGGACTAGCCCTTCCAGCCTAGCTACCAATTGGAGTTCATCTCAGGCTCGCCATCCCATTGGCGATCTACCGGTGAAGTAAATCGTTTAAAACTGACATTAGTATTGCACACAAGTATCAAACGTACCCTGTGTGATATGGGATTCTATTGGCTGACTAGATTCTGATGTAATCACGAGCAAATCCATCGAAGTTGAGGTTAAGAGAGAGAGAGAGAGGGAAGTCATGGAGACACGTTACAGAAAAATGTGTAGTTTCAGGTGACTTGTATTTTACTTGGGTTTCTACATACTTCTACAGTGAAATTAAAAGCTGTGTATATAGAATCCATTAAATTCTCATAACCTACTCATCCTTTACTAAACGCTCAAATGCCCCCTTTAAGAGTTGACCGAAAATGTAAATGAAGTTACCAACAATCCACTTTGGTGTTTGATAAATAACGCTTCTAATCACGGATGCATCATTTACTTATGATCCGCCTATGCCTGTGCGCACATAAACACGCACAGACACACATACACACACACATAAAAGCTACTTATTTGCCATCGTTAAGCCCCCCGCCGCATCTTTCAATAGAGGGGCACAACAACGTCGTTAATGGCTCCCTAAGGTGACACGTATTTGTTGTGCAGTAGTGAGGTGCCCCCCCCCCCCCCCCACTCCTCCACCAACTGCTTCTTTCCTCCATTGTTGTTCTGGCGGGGGGGGGGGGAGAGTAGGGACTGGGGAGGTAGGGAGATAGACTAAGTACTTATGGCGTGTGTGACTCAATGACATGTCACTCAGATTTAGCTCATGATTCAGGCTATTTCAGCGCAGCACTAATTACTTCAGGGGGTCTCACCAGGAGGGGGGGGGTTAAAGTTTTGTTTTGATTGTCCCCCTACTTCTCATACGCCACGAGATGGCGCATTGTGTAAGCCATTTCGGTGAAACAAAACACGTTCGTTGGTCATAGATCTAAGTAGTCAAGTATACTGCAGTAACTATCTATCTATCTATCTATCTATCTATCTATCTATCTATCTATCTATCTATCTATCTATTTATCTGTCTATTTATCTATCTATCTATCTATCTATCTGTCTGTCTGTCTATCTATGACGATCTCACACATAAAGCGCACACAAACTTCAACTCTCTCTCTTCGCCCTCTCTGTCTCTCTTCGCCCTCTCTGTCTCTCTCTCTTCGCCCTCTCTGTCTCTCTTCGCCCTCTCTGTCTCTCTCTCTTCGCCCTCTCTGTCTCTCTCTTCGCCCTCTCTGTCTCTCTCTTCGCCCTCTCTGTCTCTCTTCGCCCTCTCTCTCTCTCTCTCTTTGCCCTCTCTCTCTCTCTCTTCACCCTCTCTGTCTCTCTCGCTTCGCCCTCTCTCTCTCTCTTCGCCCTCTCTCTCTTCGCCCTCTCTGTCTCTCTCTCTTCGCCCTCTCTGTCTCTCTTTGCCCTCTCTGTCTCTCTCTCTTTGCCCTCTCTGTCTCTCTTCGCCCTCTCTCTCTCTCTTCACCCTCTCCTCTCTCTCTCGCTTCGCCCTCTCTGTCTCTCTTCGCCCTCTCTGTCTCTCTTTGCCCTCTCTGTCTCTCTTCGCCCTCTCTCTCTCTCTCTCTTCGCCCTCTCTCTCTCTCTCTCTTCGCCCTCTCTGTCTCTCTTCGCCCTCTCTCTCTCTCTCTCTTCGCCCTCTCTGTCTCTCTCTTCGCCCTCTCTGTCTCTCTCTCTTCGCCCTCTCTTCGCCCTCTCTCTCTCTCTCTTCACCCTCTCTCTCTCTCTCTCTTCGCCCTCTCTGTCTCTCTTCGCCCTCTCTGTCTCTCTTTGCCCTCTCAGTCTCTCTTCGCCCTCTCTCTCTCTCTCTTCGCCCTCTCTCTCTCTCTCTCTTCGCCCTCTCTGTCTCTCTTTGCCCTCTCTGTCTCTCTTCGCCCTCTCTGTCTCTCTTTGCCCTCTCTGTCTCTCTTTGCCCTCTCTGTCTCTCTTCGCCCTCTCTCTCTCTCTCTCTTCGCCCCCTCTCTCTCTCCCATACCAACTCAGTCATTAAAAAATCGATCAACTAAAGATCGAACTTCAACGTATACATCTTTGATTAGGTCAGAAACTGTTGCCGGCATTGAGGCCCCCCACTCCCCACACATCACTGCCTTACCCACACACCGCCCCAGCCCTGGTCGAGCGCTAAAGCCTCCCCATTGATCCCTTGCAACGAACCGGCAGCCTCGCGGGGCGCGACATTATATATTTACCTGTCACTGTTCTGAAGACAAAACACAAGTACCCGACGTCACGTATTGTCATTGTTGTCATCGTGTCAAATATGTCGATTGGCATTTGTGACATGACATGTGTATTGTGCTGTATTAGGTATTTTTACGTACACAGTGCCATTTGTCTAAAACTATAAAAGTATAAGGCTTAACATTTTTTGTTACCCCACAGGGCCTATGTTACTTCATAATAAATCGTCTTAATAATTTTTAAGCTTATGTCCTGTGCAGTGCTTTGGTGGGATTAGGACATATGACTTTTGGTTAAATTTGACTTGCATCTTGTAAGTTTGGAGACACTTCGATCAAGACTGATCAGTACATAAATGTAGTATTAGTCCTTAGGTGTCACGCGTACATTGGTAGGGTTCATATTCGCTATAACCTTTGACCTTTCTTTGCTTCTTTCAGCACTCCCCCCCCCCCCCCCCCACTACCACCTAGATGTTTAATGAAGTCCGTACTGTCCACTCTATTATCCCCGCCACACTGACCTGTCATTAGCACCCCCCCCCCCCCACCTTTCACGCCCATGTTTTGTCCACTCCTTTGTAGTGGACTGCTTGGCTTAGATGTGTCGTCCTCTTACTTCTCTCTCTCTCTCTCCCCCTCTCTCTCTCTCTTTCAGCAGCACTCCACAAACTACTTTCGTTTTAAATACTACGCCCCCCCCCCCCTCTCTCTCATTTCCTCTTTCTTCTCCTGGTCGCTTGGATGGGCTCAATTCGTCAACAGTTGTATTACTAAACAAACAGTTGGGGCCGCTAGCCGCTGACCAATTAGCTGACCGCTGCATTGAGCGACACATTTTTTGACAAGTCCCATTCTCCCAAGTACTCTAATTCGTTCACGGGCTCGTTCTTTCCTTTTTGTTCCCGTTTGTATTCAAGGCCAGGCCTGGGCTCAATGGATCCAAAGAGGAAGATAAAATGACTCGCTCCCCCTCCATGAGTATGCGTTCTACTTTTCTTCCCTCTTTTTTCCCACCCTCACTCTCTCTCCCTCCCTCTCTCTCTCTCTCTCTCTCCCTCCCTCCCTCTCTCTCTCTCTCTCTCTCTCTCCCTCCCTTTCTCTCTCTCTTTCCCTCCCTCCCTCTCTCTCCCTCTCTCTCTCTCCCTCCCTCTCTCTCTCTTTTCGTGTACAGTACCTCCTTACCTCCTCTCACGCGCTGAAGGAAGACAATGGAGACAGAGGCTAGCAATTTGTTCCCGTATCCCCCGGGGGTGTCGAATGTCGTGGGGGGGGGGGGGGGCTCTATTCCATTGTTCCATAGCGCTCTTAGCCCCTCCCCCCCCCCTCCCGACTGAAACAGTTGGCCACAACCTCGACACAGTTTTTTTTTAAACCAATAACACCGAGTTGAAACAGTATGGGCATATTTAAGTCTTATAAGGAGTTGAAACAGTATGGGTATATTGAAGCTCTAAATGGAGTTGAAACAGTATGGGTATATTGAAGCTCTAAATGGAGTTGAAACAGTATAGGTATGTTTAAGCTCTATAAAGAGTTGAAACAGTATTAGTATTGGTATATTGTAGCTCTCTAAAGATATTGAAGCACTATGAAACAGTATGGGTATATTGAAGCTCTATGAAACAGTATGGGTATATTGTAGCTAAGTGTCTGTGTTAAAAATGTTTCGTACAAAGTCGAATGTTAAAACATCTTTGTCAAACTTGTTTGGATTTAGGGCTTGAGAAGTCAAACGTATATCTATCGTTAAATTGGTCACATGACACCCTTGTGAACAGTCGGCCACAGAAACAGATGACCTTTAACATCATCTGCCCCATAGATCGCGGGGTCTGAAACGGGAACCTAACTTTACCATTGTCTGACAGTGGGTGACAGAGAGAGAAAGATGGATGGATAAATAGATAGACGGACGGACGAACAGACAGACAGAGAGGGTGAGTAGAAGAAAGAGAAGAGAGAGAGACAGACACACACACATTGTAAGAGTGACAGTGAGAGAGACTTGGTTTTGAAAGCGGTATAGTTAGTTGAACATGCACATATGATATGATATAGTTAGTTGAACATGCACATATGATATGATATAGTTAGTTGAACATACACATATCATATGATATAGTTAGTTTAACATACACATAAGATATGACAATCATAAAGTCCTGCCAATTTTTTTTTATGAATTATAAAACGTCTCTCTGTGTGTCTGGGGTTCTATAAATTAATTATTTACAGTCTAGTTCCGGTTAATGTCAAAATATTACAGGGCGTACTAGACTAGGGTATAGAGGCAGGAGAAAGGGAGCGGGGGGTCGCTGTATAGCTAGTTAAAATATGGGGCCAGACTGGCCAGACTCAAAACATAGCAGCTGATATGGGCATATGCCATTAACAAAAAATAAAGGCGTGTAATATATGCTAATTTTTCATACTTTATTCGTGGCACGAGTGGGTCTCTCTCATATATTAAATGCGTTATAAGATTTGCGGTAAAATGAGTCAGTAATATCTATCTATCTATCTATCTATCTTATCTATCTATCTTATCTATCTATCTTATCTATCTATCTTATCTATCTATCTTATCTATCTATCTTATCTATCTATCTTATCTATCTATCTTATCTATCTATCTTATCTATCTATCTTATCTATCTATCTTATCTATCTATCTTATCTATCTATCTTATCTATCTATCTTATCTATCTATCTTATCTATCTATCTTATCTATCTATCTTATCTATCTATCTTATCTATCTATCTTATCTATCTATCTTATCTATCTATCTTATCTATCTATCTTATCTATCTTATCTATCTATCTATCTATCTTATCTATCTATCTTATCTATCTATCTTATCTATCTATCTTATCTATCTATCTTATCTATCTATCTTATCTATCTATCTTATCTATCTATCTTATCTATCTATCTATCTATCTATCTATCTATCTATCTTATCTATCTATCTTATCTATCTATCTTATCTATCTATCTTATCTATCTATCTTATCTATCTATCTTATCTATCTATCTTATCTATCTATCTTATCTATCTATCTTATTTATCTATCTTATCTATCTATCTTATCTATCTATCTATCTATCTATGTTATCTATCTATCTTATCTATCTATCTTATCTATCTATCTTATCTATCTATCTTATCTATCTATCTTATTTATCTATCTTATCTATCTATCTTATCTATCTATCTATCTATCTATCTTATCTATCTATCTATCTTATCTATCTTATCTATCTTATCTATCTTATCTATCTTATCTATCTTATCTATCTTATCTATCTTATCTATCTTATCTATCTTATCTATCTATCTTATCTATCTATCTTATCTATCTATCTTATCTGTCTATCTTATCTATCTATCTTATCTATCTATCTTATCTATCTATCTTATCTATCTATCTTATCTATCTATCTTATCTATCTATCTTATCTATCTATCTTATCTATCTATCTTATCTATCTATCTATCTTATCTATCTTATCTATCTTATCTATCTATCTATCTTATCTATCTATCTTATCTATCTATCTTATCTATCTATCTTATCTATCTATCTTATCTATCTATCTTATCTATCTATCTTATCTATCTATCTTATCTATCTATCTTATCTATCTATCTTATCTATCTATCTTATCTATCTATCTTATCTATCTATCTTATCTATCTATCTTATCTATCTATCTTATCTATCTATCTTATCTATCTATCTTATCTATCTATCTTATCTATCTATCTTATCTATCTATCTTATCTATCTTATCTATCTATCTTATCTATCTATTTTATCTATCTATCTTATCTATCTATCTTATCTATCTATCTTATCTATCTTATCTATCTATCTATCTTATCTATCTATCTTATCTATCTATCTTATCTATCTATCTTAATAATCTATCTTATCTATCTATCTTAATAATCTATCTTAATAATCTATCTTATCTATCTATCTATCTTATCTATCTATCTTAATAATCTATCTTATCTATCTATCTTAATAATCTATCTTAATAATCTATCTTATCTATCTATCTATCTTATCTATCTATCTATCTTATCTATCTATCTAATCTTAATCTATCTTATCTATCTATCTTATCTATCTATCTTATCTATCTATCTTATCTATCTATCTTATCTATCTATCTTATCTATCTATCTTATCTATCTATCTTATCTATCTATCTTATCTATCTATCTTATCTATCTATCTTATCTATCTATCTTATCTATCTATCTTATCTATCTATCTTATCTATCTATCTTATCTATCTATCTTATCTATCTATCTTATCTATCTATCTTATCTATCTATCTTATCTATCTATCTTATCTATCTATCTTATCTATCTATCTTATCTATCTATCTTATCTATCTATCTTATCTATCTATCTTATCTATCTATCTTATCTATCTATCTTATCTATCTATCTTATCTATCTATCTTATCTATCTATCTTATCTATCTATCTTATCTATCTATCTTATCTATCTATCTTATCTATCTATCTTATCTATCTATCTTATCTATCTATCTTATCTATCTATCTTATCTATCTATCTTATCTATCTATCTTATCTATCTATCTTATCTATCTATCTTATCTATCTATCTTATCTATCTATCTTATCTATCTATCTTATCTATCTATCTTATCTATCTATCTTATCTATCTATCTTATCTATCTATCTTATCTATCTATCTTATCTATCTATCTTATCTATCTATCTTATCTATCTATCTTATCTATCTTATCTATCTATCTTATCTATCTATCTTATCTATCTATCTTATCTATCTATCTTATCTATCTATCTTATCTATCTATCTTATCTATCTATCTTATCTATCTATCTTATCTATCTATCTTATCTATCTATCTATCTTATCTATCTATCTATCTTACTATCTATCTTATCTATCTATCTTATCTATCTATCTTATCTATCTATCTTATCTATCTATCTTATCTATCTATCTTATCTATCTATCTTATCTATCTATCTTATCTATCTATCTTATCTATCTATCTTATCTATCTATCTTATCTGTCTATCTTATCTGTCTATCTTATCTGTCTATCTTATCTATCTATCTTATCTATCTATCTTATCTATCTATCTTATCTTTCTATCTATCTATCTATCTTATCTTATCTAATCTATCTTATCTATCTATCTATCTTATCTATCTATCTTATCTATCTATCTTATCTATCTATCTTATCTATCTATCTTATCTATCTATCTTATCTATCTATCTTATCTATCTATCTATCTTATCTATCTATCTTATCTATCTATCTTATCTATCTATCTTATCTATCTATCTTATCTATCTATCTTATCTATCTATCTTATCTGTCTATCTTATCTGTCTATCTTATCTGTCTATCTTATCTATCTATCTTATCTATCTATCTTATCTATCTATCTTATCTATCTATCTTATCTTTCTATCTATCTATCTATCTATCTATCTTATCTTATCTAATCTATCTTATCTATCTATCTATCTTATCTATCTATCTTATCTATCTATCTTATCTATCTATCTTATCTATCTATCTTATCTATCTATCTTATCTATCTATCTTATCTATCTATCTATCTTATCTATCTATCTTATCTATCTATCTTATCTATCTATCTATCTTATCTATCTATCTTATCTATCTATCTTATCTATCTATCTTATCTATCTATCTTATCTATCTATCTTATCTATCTATCTTATCTATCTATCTTATCTATCTATCTTATCTATCTATCTTATCTATCTATCTTATCTATCTATCTTATCTATCTATCTTATCTATCTATATCTGTAGCTATATATATCTATCTATATATATCTATCTATAGCTGTATCTATCTATAGCTGTATCTATCTATAGCTGTATCTATATATATCTATCTATAGCTGTATCTATATCTATATCCGTCTATCTATCTTTATCTGTCCCTCAGCCCATCTGTTTTTTTCTGTCTCCCCCTCTCAATCCTTAAGCATTGCTGCCAAGTCATACTATACGGTGGATCCTAAATATGACATTCTCCGTTATATCTGCATTGTTCACAGAAGACATCTATATCATCTCGTAAACTGTGATCTTCTTTCCCTCTCCATGTTGATTTATATATTTTTTATAGAGTCTACGCGATTATTCTGTATTGATGGATTTTTCTTTTATAATGATTTTTACACTAGCCTGCTGCCACCATGATCTATCAGTCAATGGGCAAGATTGAAGGGAAGTAACTCGTGGCACTACGGGAATTATTCTAACCCGAGGCTACATCGCAATTAGTCGCCCAAGACTTAGTCTTCTTTTTTATTTCGTCCAAAATATTTTTTTTCCTTTCAAATGGAAAAAAAAAAAAATCAGTAATGAGAGAACGATTTAGTGAAAAGTGAAGAGATACTGAGTAGAAGTATACAAGGTGTTTGAATGTAAGGGGGAGATAAGAATGGGGAGAAAAAAATCTTCCCAATTATTTCACCATTACTTATCTTCCCTTGCTGGGCTAGCTGTTAATGAAGTGACCTAGTTTTTTTCCCGCTCACGTGCTGGTTGTGTATTAAAGTATACATTTAAAGTATTATTTTTTTAAGGGTGGACATTAAGTTTAATGTTCATTTTTTTTTTGCGCCATGCAAAAATTATGATTATCTCCCCATTCTAAATTTCTAAATTTAGATTCACGGTGTATCTCATGTGCTGCTTAAAGTGCTTTGAATTTTTGCCTACTTGTATTTGTCTCTTCTGGCGTAGAGCATACATGTGAATACTTTAAACACGAAATCGTGGTTTTCTATTAGTGACAGAATATTTTTTATTCACTTTTGCCTGACTTGACTCCTTACACTGATTATAGCCATATAGGTCTAGAATTCGTGTTATTAACAAAGAGCACCTCCAATAGGGCACGGTTGTGGTACTTCAGAAAAAAAAGTATATATTAAATCATACGTGTCAGCGTCCAATCCGTTTTATTTCAAATTACAACACATGCAATTATATAATTAATGTATTAATTTTTACAAGTACATTTTCAATGGAGTGATTCAATTTAATTATTAAGTTATGTCTTCGTGTGTATGTCTCATACACCGAAAAACGACAAGCCAAAGGTTATTGGGACCCATGATACTTAAAAAATAAAAATCCTGAAAATATAGAAACCTTCCTTTTTCCTTGCGTTGCTTAACATGAAGCGGGTACAAGAGAGGACCCGGTGGGGCCACATCTAAGTTTGTATGAAAACAGACTGTCTGTTGCATTAAATCTCAAATGTGAACAAATTTAAATTTTACTCATGCTGGCACCATCTATTTATTGCGATTTTACTATTAGCGTTTTTTGGGGGGAACATTTGGTCGAGCTAAAAAATGTAAAGTTATCAGCTCTATTTCTGGACAGCACTATACCAAAGTAATTAAAGCGAGGCTCCAATGGCGTCACTCACGCTTTCACTCTCCCATTTCAACCCCATCCCCAAACTCCGCCCGTGGCTTAAGGATCACAATGACTTCTCAACGGAGTTACGCTTTTATAAATCCCTCGCTATCGCAAGTTGTGACGCATAGTTAAGAGAACCAGAGCCCGGGATTAGAGATAAGACCAACGCGTTTCTATTTCCATATAGTGACTTTGGGTCTACAATGTGGCGCTAACAACACTATAAAAATTTGTTTTTATATGACAGAGGGGTAGGGGGTGGGGTGTATGCACTCTTATCACCGGGGAGGGAGGGCATTATAGAACTTAAACATGTGCCAAATATTACCTTTAAAAAGTCTTTAGATTCGTGTAACTTAGACAGAGAGGTGTTTGGGCACCTCTCCCCTTCTCCACCCTACAAACAATATGATTATTACTTTCAATTGTTTTATATGCTATTAATATACTATTTATATGTCAATTGTGTAACAATCACTTGACTTCCTAACAATGGCTCCAATTCGATACCCAATGAAGAGGACAAGGGTTGTTTTTTTCTTGTTTTTTTTAATTAATCTAAAGCAGTGTTTTTTTGTTGTTTTTTTTTCAAACTTTTTCCTTAACAGAAACATTTCTCTTTTTTTTTAATTTTTTTTTAGAGATGTTAATTCACGTGGTGGCCAGGTTGTTAATTATTCCAGTAGTTGGTGGAGTACCTATTCAGGCTTCGTGGAAGGCTAGGGCTCCGCGGAACACAGTTTTGGAAACACTGGTCTAAAGAGTTCCAGACATTTGATTGTGAAAGGATTCCTGACGGAATGGTTTGGTCTGAGCGTGTTATGGTCTTCGGAAAATAAAGTGGATAGAAACTCAAACTGTGCATGGTTTAAACTAACATTAGTTAGATCTGTAGTAGTTATTTCTTATCGCCTTAAATACAAACCATTGTAACTTATAACTTAAAATTGAATATCGTAGCTTTAATGAGATGATAATCATGAAATTATTAATTTCGTAATTTTTCTTCTCGTAAACTTTTTTTGGGGGGGGGGGGGGAAGGGGCGCCGCCCCATGCATAATAATACATCGAGACGCTCATTTCAACATACAATTGCGTTTTTCATTTATGCGTTGACATTAGATCAATTTCAACTGTGGTTCTATTTGACCACAGAGAAAAGACTAAGACTAAGACTGCTTAATTGATCCTTACGGAAAATTTGTTGTGATACAAAGGAAATCC